>FYEV01001818.1:3906-219537 GCA_900188565.1 Geosmithia flava
TTATTAACTATAATACTCTTATTCTCCTTAATATCCTTTATATAGTTATTATAATCTATAGGGTAGACGTTCTTAATACTCTAAAGAGTAATAACGATAAAAAGACGAGATACTAGACCGGCCTCGTTATCTCGGATCGGTCTCTAGTAACGTTAAAGATTACGAAGATATTATACGCTATCTATATAGCTTTCTCTCGAGATAGAGAGTAGCTTAATAATAGAGTTATTAATATAAAGATCTTTACCTTATCTAARGTAACTAATAAYRGCCTYRTAGARAGCCTTAAGATAAACGGCTATCTCTAGAATAARACCTYRGGCGATTATATTATCGATAATTAATAGAGCTACGCTACTATARATAGTAGCTAGGATTTCTCCYTTAAYGTTYTTTATACTATCTTCGGTGCCTTYTATTACTARGGACTATAATACGTTAGAATCGAYRATAGCGTCGAAATTACGACGCTAAGATAGAAAATCGTYRACTCCTATTAGTTTAGGAACGTCGTTAGTTATCGTAYRAGTTATAATAATAATAACYRTYRTAAGAGGGTATATAGAGAAGATTCGATATAACCGATATAATAARGGTAGGAATAGAATATARGTTATATAAGATATAGGTACCTAGTAGTTAGATTACTATAACTACTAGGGGGCGTTAAATAACGCTAGGAAGATAATAAGATATATAAGAGGTATAAATAAGGCGTTTAGAAACGTAGAGGACTTATAACCTATTAGGTTACGAAAGGTAGCATAAGAAGCCTAGGAGATAAAGGTAATGATGATGCTAGCTACTAGTGGTATATAAAGGTGAGATATGTGTGCGCTGTCTGGCTGGAATCACGTGACCACACGTGACAACCTGTGGCCTAAGGCCATCAACACTTTACAACTACGGGCAGGTTAGTACGAAATATGAGTATTATGAGCATTGAAGTTGCAAAGAACGAAGAAATGAAGAGTGCCAGACTGCAGAGACGGAAGCCAAAAGAGAGTGTACTCGCACATCTGCTTCCCTTTGCTTAACAGTCGACCACTGGCACTGAACAGCCCGCCCTGTTGCACGTCTCCCCTGAGTGCACTGCATGTGGTATTCCCTGATGAAGAGTATATGGGCACACATATAGTTACCCGTGGCACCTTGATCCAATATCAAGCGAAGAGGCTGAGAGGCCGAGACTTGATGCTCTGTTCCGGGGGTTTCAGCGATCGAAAGAAGGGAATCATTTGACTGCTGATGCCCTGCTTCTCACTCCCCTACGATCACACAAACCCATGTACACAATCACACGGACACGGCATTGGCATCTTTACAATAGAGCTCGTGCCCCCCATTGATACACAAGGGAGACATAAGGAAAGCATCTATGCGCTCCAGGTGATGAAGCAACTCAGCCTCATGGCCGTCGTTGGAACCACATCATGGCACGGGAGGTCGCAGCCATGAAACCTATCGCCATATGTACTTTCCCGAGGGCTAGACGCCTTCGATGATGAACTGTCCCGGTAGAGGAAGAAAACATTCAACAATGACACATGACACTGACCGCGCTGTGTCAGTCAACACGGCATTTGGCCGTCCTCTCCCCCGACGATTTATGTGCGCGTCTACCTGTATCTGGTGATACCTCTGACAGCTACCCATGTCTCAATGACAACACGGAAGCAGCGTGCACCCTCGTGGTGTCATGAATAGTTGGCCCTCGGCTATATAAACTGGCACCCTCTCATTGCCGACTGGATGAGTGTTCAATCACTTCTTGACAGAACCGATGAATCCGCTCCATATTGCGTATAAGAATCCCCTGTCTTGGAAGTCTACTACACCTTCTATCTCACCAAAGGGAACGATGGCCTCGCTGTCATCTTCTCTACCACTTAATATGAAGGGATGGATGGAAGGATCTGCTCCCAGGCCGGTTTCAAACCCACTCCCTAAGGAATCACATCTGACGACATTCCCTTCCCCGCCACCGAGTCTTCGTCCCTCCCCTTTTAAGCCCCCTTCTGGACCCCGTCCTCGTCCTGCCCCTGTTCCCCCTCTACCTCGTCCCCGACCTAAACGTTTTTGACGACAAGATTCTCTACCGAGGGAGTCATCCCTTTACGTGGGGTGATTATAAGGCAAGGACCTCACTAATGGGGAGTGGGCGTGTAGGAGGCGGCGGGGAAGTCGCTATATTATACGCCGCCTCCTGGTATACGGTACGAAGAGCATGGCCCAGGAATGGCACAGGAGGGATTGATACACGATATTCTCAGTAGAATGGGGGATATTTCGAGAAGCGTCAATGAAATGTTAGGATGAAGTTTTCTCTCCTTTACCCTCACCCTTTGACATGTTGTGGATGTCTGCTATATTGATTGTACATGTATGTTACTGCTGTGGGTGAAGTCCATGCAATTGCGTGACGAGATTGAGTACAGTACAGTCGAAAGGAAACAAAAAGGAGAGAGATATACAGGTTTGACTAGAAGAAACATTGTGCATCATGTTGAGAAGCAGAGAAGAGAGACAGACAAGCTGTTTACATCTACATATATACCGCTTGGCTGCGCGACTGACTGCCAACCGGGCACATTATCCAAACTACGGAGCAACAGTCAATTCAATATGCGGCGTCTAGTCGGGCATTATAAATCAAAGAAGAGTACTGGTAGATAGACCCAACATGGTAGCCAAGTAAACCGAAAAAAAAAAAANAAACCAAAAAAAAAAAAAAAAAAAAAAAGGAAAACACCAATGCCGTGCGCCCAATGGGAAAAACATCGCCTAGCGAGACATATGATAGGGCCAGGACCACATTCATCTACATGCACGTATTTCCGCACCCAATCTCCTCAGTATATGCAAAGGAACACTTCCGCTCCCTGTCTCTCTTGATAAATACTCGTCGTACTCTTGCCCTCTTCCGTTAAGTACGTGTAGGAGCCCGATGACGGAGAGTAACATGTACATGTACGAGTACGAGTGCCTAGACCCACCACCAAAATACGTGTAAGTGTAAGCAGAGATTGACAAGATCAACAGAAAACAGCAGGGCTGTCGGCCGACTTTATCTACGAGTATATTACTACTACCTGCACTCTGTACGAGTACATGGGACGAGTCTGTTGTTGTACGGAGTATGATGTATCACGGCCATGTGCATGCAATACGTATAATAATAGTACAGAGTCTCCCCGTGGCGCAATATGTAATACTCGGTACAATTGTTGATGGATCAAGACCCAGCCCCACAGACAACCTTGGCGTGGCTTGCAGGGCTTGCAGGGACAATCAATATTACTCCGTATTATTTTCAAGACGCCCGGTTAGATTGATGTTGATGGGGAGAGGTAGAACATGGCTAGGAGGATCTTTGTGTGGGATGATAAGTTATGAACTCCCATATCTATTAAACAGCTTAAGCGAGAGAAGATGCCAACAGAAAATGACGATAACATCACTGGCTATCATACTCATGAATTAAAGTCATACAACCGTGGGCTCAGGGCTGACAGCTCCTACGCGTACTGGGCTGGGGTCCGGTCCGGGGCAGAAAACCGACATGGGGGCCAAGACATCGAGCCCATCAGACGGCATGAAAACACTCCGACTCTGCATATTGCCAATCCTTGCCAACATTCAGTCCCCCACCTTGGTCCTGGGGGTTTGACCCTCAAGTAGATTACTGAAAAGAGAGAAAGCGTAGGATTCAACATTACGGGGGTTTCCTTTTCTTTGTCGCTTCTCATCCAATGCTATTCTTAGATGGACAGTATGCTTATTGTTTCAATGATGGTATTACCACTACGAGTAGAACAAGTAAAGCTAGTAGTTACTAGTAGTTATATACACAGACTACGGAGCAGAACATCGGATAATGCCGTTGAAGACTTACATTGAAACTAAGAAACACCATATCGTCGGCACACACGAACCCGATATCTACATGTATCCCCTCTGGTGGCGTCCAAGAGGCGTCCACGGGATACCAAGGGTCACATAGATACTACTCGCAGTAATGGTTTAATATAATATACGTAAAATAAACCCCAAGACCAACAACAACAATCGTCTTGGCCCAGAACTCGTGTGTGACCGACCGTTGATAGTCCACCCGCATCCGCATCAGCTACATGCGGGTCCCTCTCCCCCTAGCGTGGGCTTACTCGGGCATGGGAGAGGTAAAGAGAGGTAAGTCTCTTGGCATAACCCTTGTAGAATGGACGGATAGCCACTGGACGTAGAGATTGAGAACATCATGCCGACTCTGGTTATTGGTGTTTGTGTCTGTACAGGTACAGGTTGGTGGGACATCCTCCAAGGCTGACACCAACGGGGCCGCCATTTGGGACTGGAAGAAGATACCCCTGTCCGCATTCAATGTAAGTGAGGGAGGTTGGCGGACCGATAATAGAAACAATTTCTTCGTTTGAATGTTTCTTTATTATTCTGGGTCTTTTCCTCGCGTGTGTTTCCTCGTCATTTCTCTTACACACATTCATTCCCGCCTTTGACCCTTCCCCGTTGTTTTGTATAGACGGCAGCATCACCCAGAGAGGGTGTCTTATATACATTGACATCAAAGACTTCGATACCTGTACTCGATAAAAACGAAAGAAATGAAGTCCCCCACCCTCATCCTGGCTACAGCAGCCCTCACACAAGCAGCACACATCCTCCCTCGTCAACCCATCGCCACAGCAGCAGCAACATACGCCTTTGACGGCTGGACGCCCAAACCCACAGCCCCTCCCGCAGGCTTCAGCTTCGTCCCCATCAATCACCAAAAGAAGGACAAACGCCAGAACTCAGGTTCAGACTCAGACTCGGGCTCAGAGTCGACGACCGCCCTCATCGCCCCAGACAATGTATGCGGCTACGTATCCGGTCGTCCGGGGGCAGCATACTCGTGCGGCGTGGGCTTCACGTGCGCCCTCATCACCGCGAGCGCCAGCTACAACGGCTACGTAGCCTGCTTCAACGCCGAGAACTTTGGCGCCAGGGCCGACTGCATCGATCATGAGTCGTATTTCTCCTCGAGCGCGTGTCTTGACGGATGTGATCTTGATGCTTTCACATTGAAGTGGTATGTCTTTTCCTCTCTTCTCTTCTACTCTCCTCATCCCCTTGGTGTGTGTACATGCTAACAGAAACATCAGCACCGACACTGCAATGCCATACTGCAACACAGTCTCCTTCTCCCCCTCCATCTACGACTACTGGTGCAACAGCCAAGACGACAGCTCCGTCCGCTCCGCAACAACAGCCTACTCCGGCCAAGACCGCACCTTCTCCGACATGGTCCTGAGCGACACAGACGAGACATCGTCCGCCAGCGGTGTAGGCGCTGCCCCAACCACCACAACCACCAGTACCAGCAACAACGACGACGATGACGATAATGACAACCACAGTGACAACGGAGGCAGCAGCACCCCCATCGGTCCCATTGTAGGCGGCGTAGTAGGTGGTGTTGGCGCCCTAGCCCTCCTAGGAATAGCAATCTGGCTCATCATTCGTCACCGGAACAAGTCCAGGGCCAAGGACGCCGCCACGGCCGCTGCCGTCGCCGCCGGTGCAGCGGGTGGTGCACCTCCACCCCACGGCGGTCAAGGCGTAGCCTATCAACCTGTTCACCAGCAGCAGCAAGGTCCTCCGGGGATGGCACCGCCTTATACCTCCCCTCATCAGAGTTACTACGTTGACCCGAAATATGCTGCCATGGCTACCAGTCAGCCTACGTCTTACTCGCCTCCCATGCAGCAGCAACAGCAGCAAGCACCGGGATATTATAATGGCCCCCCTCCTCCTCAGGGTGGTGCACCGTCGCCTCCTCCTCCGCAGCAGCAGGGGTCGCCGGACATGGCCTCGCAGAATACCGTGTCTAATACGAATTCTGTGTATGGTGGGTTTGGAGTGCCGCAGCAGCCGTCGCCACCTCAACAGCAGCAGCAGCAGGGTGGGTTCGTCCATGAGGCGCCTGCTAAGCAGGAGGATACGCCTAGGGGGGTTCATGAGTTGGGTTGATTTGTGTGAACGTCAGAGAATTTGATGTGAGTTGAGGTAGATATAAGTGGGTTATGAAAATGGGTTTCTTGAGCTCTGCGTTGCATTTGGCGTTTGCTGGTCTTTAATTTGGTTTTTAATTTGCAAGAATATACCTTTTACATGTGAACTTCGTATCCCCAAGGAACATGAAAATGCGTCAAAAGGACAAAAAGATTCAGATTGTGTTACTTGCTAATAATCATACTGACATTGATCGTGTTGACAATACTCGAACCAAGGAAAGATATCCAAACAAGACATTTTACATGTGCTCCATTGCAAGAAAAAGACAATCATTCGAACTTCCAAGAAACCTAGTAATCGCTTAAATGCAACTTCTTCCCAACATCACGTCGTCTGGCTTGCACAGCCGCCCGTTCAGACGGCTTGGTCTCACCATTGTCGTAATTTTTGCCTCGCGCCTTGAGCGCCTGAAGTAGCATGCCTGCGTCAAAGAAGCCGTCTGCATCTCAAAATCAGTATACATACACATAGACGTAAACATAAATCAAAGAGGAAAGAGAGAAACTCACATCCACCCAGTTCGTCATCATCCTCGCTAAGAGTCACACTCTCATCAGTAGGTGTCCTTGTCCCGAAGCTATGCTGTCTGAAAGGCCTTGACGGATCCGCAGTGACAAGTCTGCCCCTCGATTTGAGACGGTTATTATCGGAAGCCCGGGACGTGCCAGTCTTCTTGGCGGTGGAGTGGGAGTCCTCTGCCTCACGAGCGCGCGTGCCCTTGGCCATCGAAGCCTTGCGGTTGGTGATGCGCAGTACGCGACGGATCTCGAGGAGGTACGACTCCAGCGTGTCCAGGAACCGGCGCGTCTGGCGGTGCTTGCTGGACACGCAGATGGAGATGCCCTCATCCTTGATTATATAGCCGATGCCGAAGCCGTCGCCTGAGGTGGGGCCGAAGCCGAAATGCCGGAGGGCCGGGTTGCCGCAGTTGGATGTCGAGAGGACAGTCGTGTTGAGGCGGTCCCAGCCTGGGTCGGCGAACAGGAGGGGCAGGGGAGTGCTCTCACGTCCGCGGGACGAGCGGGATGTGTTGCTGTCACCGCGCTCGCGACCACTAGGCTTGACTTCGGTCCCGTTCATGGTCCCCTGGGCAGCGGGTGTGTCCCCGTTGGAGTGGTCTCCGTTCGGGGAAGGGGAGTTGACTCCGTTGGAGGATATACCGTTGGGCGGGCTGTCGACGGGAGACGACGCATCGCGCTCAGAGTACCCCTCGACAGGGCTGGACCAGCCGTTGCTGCTGCGGCCACTGCCCGACGTCTCGTTGACGTACTTCTGCCACACGCACAGAAGGGCGTAGAGGTGTCGGTCGCAGCCCTGACCCTTGGCGCACTCCCTTGTGCTGTTGACGTGCTTCTGGCACGCCTTGCGGAGAGCGTCCAGCTTCTTCTCGGCAGGGTGGTCGGCCCAGAACGACTGGACAAACTCCAGCGACTCGTCGGTGACGGGGCGGACAGCCTCGGTGCGACCGTGGAGGTACACCTTGGTCATGGCAGGCTCGTAGGTGCTCTCGACCTTTCCGTAGAGACCATAGTATGCGGCCTGGAAAGCCATCTGCACAAAGGCATCGGGCGAGAAGCCCATCGAGGTGATGAAGTTCTTTCCGAAGATGTCAAAGTCGAGGCACTGGAACTCGTTCTGCTCAATGAGATCGGCTAGCCTCGTCTCGGCAAAGCGTACGGCAATGCTCAGCTCAGGAATCATATCCCACTCTAGCTTGCGCGGTGTCGTGTTCACGTCACCAAAGCTGCTGGGGTCACGCTTCGAAGGGTCCGGGCTCGTCGACGCCCACATGCTTGGAGCCTTGCCGTTGATTGTGCGGGCAAAGCGCAGGATCGTGTCCGTGTACACGTCGCTAGCGAAACGGAGCACGGTGTGGCCATCGACACCAGTGTGCTCAAAGTTGATACCGGCGCTACCATTCTTGCAGACAATGATCTGGAGCTTGTCGTACCAACGGTTGGTGCAGGTGCCGATCTGGACACCCTTCTCGACGAGGCTAGTGCCGCAGAGCATGTTCTGGCACAAGGCTGCGACGTTGGCCGGCTCCGTGTAGTCGAGGCAGAGGACGAAAAGAGCCGAGTCAACAATGTTGAGCGAGTCGGCATTGTTGGATGCGTACTCCCTCGTCAGGACATCGCGTAGGCCTGACCAGACCTTGCGGTTCTCGGTACTCAAAACGCCCACCGCGCCCTTGGCAGCCTCTTGAATGGGGATCTGTTGAGCATCGTCGACGATAGTCTGCAGGTTGAGGGCAATGTCCCGTTCCGTCATGATGACATCCGAGTTGTCGTCCAGCACGTCGAACCAGTACAGCTGGCCATGACACATGACGACCATGTGCTTGGAACCAGGGTCCTGCTGAATCTGACAGCCAGCCGCGGTCGGTACACGGGCTGTGCCAAACAGTCTCGAGAACTGGTACATGCAGAGGGGGGTTCCCTTGATAGAGTCCGGCGGTAGTTCCTCCTTCCTCACGGCTCGGACGAACTCGAGTGACGACACAACCAGCGAGGCTGCCCGGGGGATCTGGTCGTTACGAGCCGGGGTGGGATCGTCTTCAAGAAGGAAGAAGGGATTCAGGTTCAGGACCACAGGGTTGTCAAAGTTGAGGTATGAGTCGTACCCTTGATATCGTTAGTTAAGGGAACATCAACAAAGGATATGAGGCATATTTTTCTTACAAAACTGTTCAATATAGCTGGTCTTGCTCTGGGCATATCTCTTCAGCTTCTCCTGTAGCTCAGGTCCCTCATTCTCAAGAAAGTCGTAGACAGCATTCTGAGTATCGAAATGCTCTCTAGACGACTGGAGCGGTTTGAGGGCTTTCAAGTACCGCTCAGTAGTGTGTTCCAAGTCAGGGATGGGGAGCTTGGGCAAGTTGTCCTGGGCGGAGAATGTGACACCGTCAGGCTTCTTCCTGTCGTTTTCGTTGTAGTCGTCCATCGGGACGCGCTGGTAGCTCGACACACGCTTGAGGTATTCAGAGGGCTTTGTCAACTCTTCCTGAGCAGGGACACTGCGAGGGATGTTGTTGATCCGAGGAGGGTCTTGTGCCAGTCGAGGCCCCAGCGGCTGCGGAGTCTCGAAAGATCGAGCTTGAACAGACATTGTATGTTAGTTGTGCTGGGAATTCTTGATGGCGGCAGCGGTGGTGGTTTAGGCAAAAAGAGGCGAGATATCGGTGCAAATGTTCAAGCCGCGGAGGGCGGTTCGGTAAAAGTAGTGACAGTCTTGAAGATAATAAGAGGGCATTTGCATTACACTCGCTCTGCTGCGGTGTACAAAGAAAGCATGGAAACTGGAGTATGCAGGGTTGTTGATGTTGTAAAACGAAACAGATGGCAGAATGCAAGTAAACAAAACAAATAAGGGTATATAAAGAGGAAAAAAAGAGAGGAAGAAAGTTGTATCGGATAGAGTATGAGGATAGAGTATGGGGCTATGCACCTAATATAGGTAACATGTGATGGAAATCAGGTGGGTTGGGACAACATGGCACCCACGCCGGTTGAAACCCCCACAGTCATGAGGCTGCGAGGATAACTAACTCCATGTCCCTTTGACCCGGAACCTATAACAGGTCGGCTAATTCGTCTTAGACTACCGCCCCTCTTCCCCGGATACTTTCCGGGAAAGTAGAGTAATAGAGCGGAGCCGACTGATATAGGAGAGAATGTGGACCGGCTCCTAAGGGACAGGGTTTGACTTGGGTGGTGCGGAAAACGTGTAAATGGAAAGACTGGAAATTCCCAATGTGCGATTCCGAAATATCCGCCAGTCCGGCAGTGCGGACGAATCCATAGCCCGGGGGCGTGGGATGGGCCGGTTCTGCTCGGATAGCGACTATATTGGGCCTGCCAGCCTAGCTGACATTTCACCACCGAACGTGAGGAGGGGGGGTGCGTGCTTGGGAAAGGACCCAGAAAATGAAGACAGATTCAGTGGTTCACTTACTCGGGTTCACCTAGTTCTGGATGTGGTAGTATCAGTCCAGTTCCAGTCAACTGAAGATAAGATATGCAAATAAAATTTCTGGTCGAGGTGGAACAGTGATGCCCTACGTGATGGGTGCGCGGGGTGATGGAGACAGGTCGAATGGCAGCATCGAATAAGAGCGTAAACGAAGAAAGGGAAAAAATATCTCGTTGCCCTTTCTATATGCTGACGCACGCTCTTCGCCAAGACCTGGGGTTTTGGTTGATCTCTCCAGGTATTGCCCGTATCTGAGTAGCAATGCGTTTCTTCGAGGTCTGGGGGTGACAGCGTGGGCAGCAGAACTGTGCAGCAAAGTACGTCACATTCAACCGGGGCCCCGCCACAGGGCGACAAGAAGAAGAAAGTGGAGCAACCTTAGCGTCTTCGGACGACGGGATGTTTTCCAAAAATGAAAGTCGAGGGGCCTCGTGCAAGGGTCTCGACTCGGCGATTTTGTGATGTGATTGGAAGAGAGTCCGATGCAAGCTTACCTGTCAAGTTCTGAAGAATGATGATAGTACGGAGTAGAAAAGAGATGATTGTGTGATGCAGCGTGGTGTTGAGAAAAGTTGTGCAGTTATTGGAGAACGGCAGGAGCCAAGAGCCAAGAGTTGCTCCTTCCCTAATTTGATCCCATGGTCACCTTTTCTCCGCACGCAGAATCGTCACAGATTAGGCAAGAGCGACATATGGTTGTAAAACTTCAGGGCGTCATCGACTTCTATCCCCTTCCTCGGTCTTCCTCGGTCTCTTATGACCACCAAGGTATGAAAAGTAGTGGCCATTCATTACTACAACTTACTCAAGAGAATCGACAAAACGTCGATGGTTTCCTCACCAAAAGGCATCAAAATTACCGTGCATGCGGATATTGCGGATACATCGTCGCCACCCTGCCGCAACTGGGGAACAACGAACCGTGGGGGCCACATCTATCATCTGGGCGCGAACCGTCAATGAGTCTTATCTAATCCTCTGCACATCACTGGTGACAGAGGCCCAGAGACTTGGGGGCATTTCGGCCGAGCGGACGTTTCGTTACACGCTACGAGAATACAGCATGGATGTGATCAACATCGTGTGGCGGCCATCTCCACATCTTAAGCATGAGCTTAAATCTTGCAGGCGACACCTTATCCCATTCTGTTGTTGCCGTCTGCTGTGACGTTGTCTATCGGATATGCTACCGGGTCTGGGAGTTGTAATGGCCGGATACCCCTCCGAGCGCTGACTTAATCTAGTACAGAGATGGGCTCCCCATGCCCATGCGACATTACTCCGTGTCGTGTCCGTGCTGTTGCCGTCTCCGTGATCGCTGGCCGCGACCGCTGGGGATGGTTGTGCGGTGCTCCGGATCGGCCCCCCACTTTTCACTCGGGCCGTACATTCTGCCTCTCTTTATGCCTTGGGTTCTAGACGGCCTTAACGACATCTAGACGATGTCGAGACGAAGAATATAACACTTTCCTGGAGCTGCCCCGCCCATGCAGGGCCGTTGTTTGGGGTTGGCTACGCAAGACCTCAAAGGTTGAAGCCGCAAGTGGCGTAACTGCGCCCCAGCCACACCGTCTAGAGGAGACGCAGGCAAAGCAGACACGGCAACGTGGTTCCGTCCAAAGCGACATTGTGTAATACACGATCTGTCTAGAAATGGCCAAGAGATTGGATGACTATCTCGTCGTCAGCGGCCCCCAATAGGTACCCGACTGGAAGGATTTTTACCTTGAACGCAGCCTCGCGTCTACGGTGCACGTCCCCCAGTCGAATGAATTTCCCTTTTGGGACATCCATTCGAGGTGCAATTCGGTGTCAGCAATTGAAAGACAACGCAGGGCTGAGCCATGAGAATGGATAGCGCTAAACCGTTTTGGACGTCTCATTCGAGATCCACCACACCGTCTGACTGCGGATGAGTTCAATATTGGAGCCAGTTATTGGAACCAGCGTCTACAGTTTACCCAAAACAAAACTCCATATGTAAGATTTTAACGGCACCACTGCTGTAAGATCGGTTCAAACGGCTCACAGGAGTTCAGGGGTGCCGATTACATGTGCCGTTCGGCTAACGGCACACGATGAATCCCATGGAACGCTCTCAGTAATCCCTAATGTGGATAGTCCATTCGAGGTTTGTTTGGGCTTTCCATTCGAGTGGTTCCATTTGAATGACTCCATTTTGAGCGGTATGCCATGGGCTGAGTGATAAGGCTAAATTGAAGATGATTCTGCTTATATTTAAACATGTCTTGTTTCCCTCCTCTGGATAGAATGAATCAGCATCATTATCACCATCGACTTCACCCGACTTACATTCTTGTACAACTACACAATCCTCACTCAAAACCGACCCCAACAACCTTATACATCTTACACACAAACACATACCCAGCAATAGATCAATATGGTGTTGATTTACACCGTCAAGACTCTCATCAGAAAGTCTAAAGAAGCATCGGCTGCCAGGTCTGCCAAGTCTGCTGCTGCTGCTGCTGCTGCTTCGTCTGGCGCAGAGCCCACAGCTCCTACAACTTCCTCGAGCAACACCTCGTCTACCTCGCCAGCTGTCGAGGCCCCCCGCACATCGTCATGCAAGCATATCGACGGACCCTCCTCGGGTCCTTGTGAAGAATGCCAGACAGAAAAGGCGACTTCCAAGGCGGCGACCAAGTACCGATGGAAGATTATTCTGGGATTGATGTTTCCCTTTGCCCTCCAGGCACTCGACACAACCATGTACGCATACCAAGGACATAAACAAACAAAGACAGGGGGGGGACGAAGATGGACTGACAATTATCACACAGCATTTCCTCGGCACTCCCATGGATCGCAACCGACTTTGATGAATTCTCCCAGCTCAACTGGATCATCTCGGCATTTAACCTCGCCTCGGCCGCCTTCATCCCCTTCTGGGCCCAGATGGCCGATGTCTTCGGCCGCAACAGCTCCCTCAATGCCTCCATCCTGATCATGATCGTCGGCAGCGCCCTGTGCACCGGGTCGCCCACGTCTGCCTTCCCCATGCTCCTTGTCGGTCGTGGTCTGCAGGGTCTTGCCGCCGCCGGTCTCAACGTCCTTGTCCGAACCATTATCGCAGACCGCGTGTCTCTCAAGGAGAACTCCAAGAACCTGTCCATCTTTTCTTTTGTCAGCGGTATCTCTTACGGTATCGGTCCTGTCATCGGAGGTACATTTCCCCTTTGTCTCTCGCCTTTCCACCCTGTCATACTTACTAACAGTTCAATTCTAGGCTACCTCACCAAGGCCTCATGGAGATGGTGCTTTGCCATCAACCTCCCCATCTGCGTCGTCAGCATCATCGTCATCTTCATCGTTCTCCGCAAGGAGCTCCTCGGCGCCCAGCCCATCCCCGAACTCAACGAGAGCCAGGAGACGGGCCGTCGCACAGAGTTCGTCGCGCGCCTCAAGACTGTCGACTACGGCGGCCAGGTCCTCTTCGTCATCGGCTTCGGGCTCATCATCCTGGCCCTCACGTGGGGTGGAGCCACCTACGCGTGGGACTCGGCCGCCGTCCTCGTCTCGCTGGTCCTGGGTGTCGTCTTTGCCGTCAGCTTCTTCGTATGGGAGTACATGCTTGCCCCTGGGAACCCGCTCTCCCTCGTCCTGCCCCACCAGAGGCCCATGATCCCCTGGGCTATTCTCTGCAACAGGGATATTCTTCTCCTATCGTTTTGCGAGTTTGCTTCGGGAATGACTATGTTTGCGGTATGCACATACACTTCACAGTCAAATGCATAGCACCTAGGGATGGTTTACTGACTAACTATTCAATAGGTCCTCTACTACTGTAACATTTACTTCATGACCGTTCTTGGCTACGACTCTAGCAAGTCGGGCACGCAGCTGCTCTACTTTCTCCCCGGTCTTGCTGGTAAGCAATTCTCACTCTCATCCAACCTCCTCTTCGGTTTACGTTGATGGTTAACTTCTGAAACAGCCGGTGTCTACCTCAACTCCTTTTTGCGCAGCTCCTTCCTCCGCATGACTTTCCCTTCCATCTTCAGCGCCCTCTTGTTCCAGGTGGTCGGACTCTCGGCCCTGGCCTACGCCATGGACCAGAAGAACGAGAACCTCATCTTTGGTATGCTGGCCGTCACCGGCTTCGGACTGGGTCTCCGTCTTATGACGGTCACGCTGCACGGTGTCGCGCAGTTCCGCCAGAACAGGGCCACTGTCATTGGTCTCTTGGCTCTCGCCGTGCCGCTTGGCGGTACTATTGGCCTGACCATTATGTCTACCGTCTTTAACAACACTTCTGGGCTCAGTGCCAACGACAATCTGGCTGCTGCTGCCACGGGAACTTCTCAGGAGTCTTCCCAGACTCTTGATGATACGACGAACAAGGCCAAGGTTAGTTTCTTTTTCCCCTCCCTCTTTCTCTCTCTCTCTTGAGGGTGCACAAAAAGAAGAACAAAATCTGACCTTTTCGTCATAGATGGGTGTCGTTTGGGCTGTTGTCGCCATCATCCCCGTCGTCTTCATGGCTTGGCTGGCCATGTTCTTCCTGGGCAACGTCGACTTTGGCAAGGACGCTGGTAATGAGGAGGGCGAGGGCCACAGCATCACCCAAAGGCCTTACCTGCTTACCCTGATCAAGGGTGACCGAGTGCCGGATGCTGAGAAGAATGTGCGCACGGAGAGCCTGGACAACACGGGCTCTGAGTGGAAATGATTGGTGATGAAGTATTTCGAATGAGAAAGTGCTCTTTTTGTTTTCTTCTTTATAGCTTTTTGTTGCACTTTCGGTCATTTATTGGGCTGTAAAAAGTCATTGGTGCATTTTTGCATCGGAGTTGGGAGCCAATGCGGGCTTTGCGAGCGATAGGATATACCAAGATTAGAGGGGCTGTTTCATTTGTTGCAATGTTTATGTAGTATATACCAGAAAAGATTGTATTTAATTCTATATGATCAGGAAGTGGCATCACTTATTTCATGCATTGGTAGATGTTGACACTGAATGAGGCTGCTTGGCGAGGTCATTTGGCTATGGCCTGGGGTAGGTGAGTGGAGAGACCCGGGCCAAGGGGACGGACAAGGGCTCGTCACAACCCAAAAACCGGGCGACTCCTTATCACTCTCAGACAACATCTTCCCCATCAACCAGGGCAATTAAAGAAAGAAAAAAGTATAAAGTCTTTGGAGAGCTCAAGCAAGACATGGGTCGACCTCAAACCACCGACCCATGGTGAGTTCCTTTCGTCTGTGAATTGAATGACAGACGACCAACAAGCGGCCATGACCACCAACTCGGCCGATACCGCTCGCGCGGAAGACGAGGCAGAGCAGATACAGCAGCGATACTACGAAGAGGAGCCTCAAAGCGACAATCCGAGATTCTGGCTAGAGTTCCGAACATTTGACGATGGGATGAACACACGTACATCAGCACCACCATCATCATCATCGTGTTCTACCTCCTCCCGCGGCAACGGCAAGACAGAGTTTCCACAGTTCAGTCGTCTGCCACCGGAGCTACGTCTCAACATATGGGAGTACATGGTGCAGCCGCGGGTAGTAGTGGCATGCTGCCTGCATAGGGGGGAAGACGATGACCCGGGGGCGGGGTCGCACCTGGCGTACCGACGGAGGGAGCTGGACGGCCGGACGACGCGGGGCAGCGCCACCCCTTCGCTGCTGCACGTCAACCGCGAGTCCCGGGCCGTGGGGCTGCAACACTACGAGCTCACGTTCGGGTGGCGCGTGTCCAAGATGCTGTCCGACACGCCGACGTCACGCCCGCCCCGGGTGTACTTCAACTTTGCCATGGACGCGCTGCTCCTGACGGGCGAGCTGGAGCCCTACGACTCGCACGGCATCAACCTGACCATGGTGTACTTCCTCCGGAGGGAGGACACGGTCCGCGTGCGACACGTCGCCTGCGCGTTCCGCGAGCTAGGGTACCCGGACCAGGAGAGCGACCAGGTCTTTGGGTGTCTGTGGCACGTCGTCGACCGTTTCCCCGCCGCGGACACCCTGCTCGTCACGCTCGTGGAGGGCGACGAGGACAGGATCGGTCACCACGAGGCAGAGAAGGTGCTCGACAGGGATAATGTCGTCCAGAAGATCTGGAGCAGCTGGATGAGCGGCACGGCTGTCACGGGTTCCCGCATGGCTGATAAACACATGCTCCTCGTCAGGGAGGATGGGCTCATGGACTATGTCGCTTCTAGATAGAGCCGTAGCTGCCGGGGGGGCTCCCTCAAGTTCCTCAAGGGAAAGTCGTACGAGTTGGAAATCTACGAGGGTCACATTTCTTTCTATTGATGCAAGCAGAATAATACAATCAAGCTCTGGGGCCGTTCCTCCCGTTCCGACCATGAACTTTGTTTTCTTGTTGTCTTGCCAGAGCTTCCGGCCGGTTGTTGTTGAGGATATTGTGGGAGTAGTATGGCGATGACGTCCTACAATCAAGTTATGCTGTCACTTTTCAATTGTGCAGATTTGACGGCCCCTCCTAGACACGGACCCTCCAGCCCCTCTCCCCTCCCCCACGGTGAACTGCTTATTGAAATCGAATCAGATCGTAAATCGACCAGGTCCATTGTGGCGGATTTATGTTCACAGAAAAAAAAAAAAAGATGTGGTGGTTCCAGTCTCCCCGTTGAATGTGTCACGAATGACGACAACACTCAACTCTGCTTGTTGCCAAGAGTTAGTGCATAGATGATGTTTGCCTCAGGATGTTTTTTCCTTCTTCCACTATGGAAAATCAGAGTTGCTCGCTAGTAGCATGAGTAGCATGAGTAGTGGTAGTACTAGGCAAGGTAGGGACCAAAGAAGTGAGCTCACCACCGTCATGATTTGCTCAAACACATCTCTTGATGAGAAGAGAGAAAAGTGGATAACCTCTCCAAAAAAAAAAAAAAGAGAAGGGAAAAAAAAAAAAAAAAGATGCTGTGGGACCATCCATTGGCCATAGCAACCAACCCGTTGCCTGGGAGGCAAATCTCACCGACTACGAGTACGAAAGGAAAAAAATGTGCTAAAAAAGCAAACTGGCGTCACATTCGTTAGTGGAGGGGTGAACTGGATGGACTGGACTTTGTTGGCGGTTGCTAGTTGGGCAGCTGGTTAGAAGTGCAAAGTGCTGTATGGACAGCTGTCTACGGATCATACAGCTGCCCTTCACTCTGTCCGTACAGCTGTAAACGGCCGTTCAACGTCTACTCCATACTCGTACAGTTGTAAACAGCTGTTCAACTGTAAACATCGAGACTCTTTTGCCTCCTTCCTTCTGTGACCAGTATGCTCCGTAAAATAACAGTAGCTCCGTGTACAGAATCATACGAACCCGGTCAAAGCATTACGAATACCTTCTACGAGTAATACCAGTAGCTCGTAGAAGCCCAAAGAGCTTGAGAGCGCCGACGAAGACAATCCTCAGAATTCGAAAAAAAGAGGGGGCATCCACCCTCAGCCCACTTGTTCGCTTGTCGTAGGCAGACTTGGTGGTGGGGCAGGTACCAGGTACACTGATTCACATTCACCCACACCAATTCGCGCCGTCTGCTGCTCTGACAAAGAGGTAGATTGACATTGGGAATGCCCCGCGATGACTCTGGAATTTTCGGCGGCTGGCATGACATCACGCTAGAGAGTGGGAGCAAGTTGGGCGTGGAAAGCCTCACTTGTTGCCATGGAAGGGGAAGAATCCATACTGCTCGTAAGGAAATTTGTAGAGTAATATCAAGAAAACAATAGAATGAATCAAGTAAAATCTGAGGCTCAGGGTGACTGTGGAGCCAGAGGAAGAAAAAAGAAGATGACAGTGGATTTTTCAGGCATCTTCTAGGCGGTTGTAGGTGGTTGTAGTGCCATCGGCCGCACACCTAGAGTCTTCTGGAAACCCCTGCAGACTTCCGGTGTGCCCTCGTTTGGAAGTGGGCGGAATCGCATCGAACATCTGCACCTGCCTTTATTAGGTTGCCCGCCAGCTGCCCAGCCCACTACCACGACTTTTTTCTCTCACATCACACTCATCTTTTCTTTTCTTCTCTCTCCCCCCCAAAAAACTTGATACCCTTTTCCTTTCCTCTACAACATTCTACAAAGTTGAGGGCTTTGTTTCTTTTTTCAAACACTCAATCTTGTCAAGAGACACACTCATATTCCCCCCCCAAAACACATCACACACATTCACAATGGCTCCCGCCGTCGGTATCGACCTGGGTACCACGTACTCTTGCGTGGGTATCTTCCGTGAGGACCGTTGCGACATCATTGCCAACGACCAGGGTAACCGCACCACCCCTTCTTTCGTCGGTTTCACCGACACTGAGCGTCTCATCGGTGATGCCGCCAAGAACCAGGTCGCCATGAACCCCTCCAACACCGTCTTCGACGCCAAGCGTCTCATCGGCCGCAAGTTCAGCGACGCTGAGGTCCAGGCCGACATGAAGCACTTCCCCTTCTCCATCATCGACAAGGGTGGCAAGCCCATCATCCAGGTCGAGTTCAAGGGCGAGACCAAGACCTTCACCCCCGAGGAGATCTCCTCCATGGTCCTCACCAAGATGCGTGAGACCGCTGAGGCCTACCTCGGTGGCACCGTCACCAACGCCGTTGTCACTGTCCCCGCCTACTTCAACGACTCCCAGCGTCAGGCTACCAAGGACGCCGGTCTCATTGCCGGTCTCAACGTCCTCCGTATCATCAACGAGCCCACCGCCGCTGCCATCGCCTACGGTCTCGACAAGAAGATCGAGGGTGAGCGCAACGTCCTGATCTTCGATCTGGGTGGTGGTACCTTCGATGTTTCTCTCCTCACCATCGAGGAGGGTATCTTCGAGGTCAAGTCTACCGCTGGTGACACTCACCTGGGTGGTGAGGACTTCGACAACCGTCTTGTCAACCACTTCGTCACAGAATTCAAGAGGAAGAACAAGAAGGGTAAGTTACAAAATCCCCATTGCTTTGATCTTTTCCTTTACTCGCAAACGCCGTTTTCTTGGAGTTGTTCGCGTCATCACCGAGTGTGATGGTGAACGGCATCCGTGATTCCGGGACCCGCATCTGGGTGAACTTCCATATTTGGCAGGAACGAATGGCTAACCTCTTTCCTCTACAGACCTTTCCACCAACGCCCGTGCCATGCGCCGTCTCCGCACCGCTTGCGAGCGTGCCAAGCGTACCCTCTCGTCGTCCGCTCAGACCTCGATTGAGATCGACTCTCTCTTCGAGGGTATCGACTTCTACACCTCCATCACCCGTGCCCGCTTCGAGGAGCTGTGCCAGGACCTCTTCCGCTCGACCACCAACCCCGTCGACCGTGTCCTGGCTGACGCCAAGATCGACAAGAGCCAGGTCCACGAGGTCGTCCTCGTTGGTGGCTCCACCCGTATCCCCCGCATCCAGAAGATGATCACCGATTACTTCAACGGAAAGGAGCCCAACAAGTCCATCAACCCCGATGAGGCTGTTGCCTACGGTGCCGCCGTCCAGGCCGCCATCCTGTCTGGTGACACTTCTTCCAAGTCCACCAACGAGATTCTCCTGCTCGATGTTGCTCCCCTCTCCATTGGTATCGAGACTGCTGGTGGCATGATGACCAAGCTCATTCCCCGCAACACCACCATCCCCACCAAGAAGTCTGAGGTCTTCTCTACCTTCTCCGACAACCAGCCTGGTGTCCTGATCCAGGTCTACGAGGGTGAGCGCCAGCGCACCAAGGACAACAACCTCCTCGGAAAGTTCGAGCTTACCGGTATTCCCCCCGCTCCCCGTGGTGTTCCTCAGATCGAGGTCACCTTCGACGTCGATGCCAACGGTATCATCAACGTCTCCGCCATGGAGAAGGGCACTGGAAAGTCCAACAACATCACCATCACCAACGACAAGGGCCGTCTCTCCAAGGAGGACATCGAGCGCATGCTTGCCGAGGCTGAGAAGTACAAGGAGGAGGATGAGGCCGAGGCTGCCCGTGTTGGCGCCAAGAACGGTCTTGAGTCTTACGCCTACTCTCTCCGCAACACCATGTCCGACCCCAAGGTCGACGAGAAGATTGAGGCTTCCGACAAGGAGACCCTCAAGGCTGAGGTCGACAAGGTTGTTGAGTGGCTCGACGACAGCCAGCAGGCTACCAAGGACGAGTACGAGGGCAAGCAGAAGGAGCTTGAGGCCATTGCCAACCCCATCATGATGAAGTTCTACGGAGCTGGTGGTGAGGGTGCTCCTGGCGCCGCTCCCGGTGGTGCCGCTCCCGGTGGTGCCCCTGGCCCCGGCGGCGACGACGGCCCCACCGTTGAGGAGGTCGACTAAATTACTCGCCCTTCTCGCTCCTGAATGCTTGACGACTCACTTCGAGCGTCTTTACAGATTGGGATGAGGAAAGATTAGATTTTCTTTTTCTCGTTTTTTGTTGCTTTCCTTTAGTTAATTTTGCTTCATTTTTCTGTTTGCGTGTGCATTTACGGTTTAAAGGGAAAAAGCACGGTGGTTCTACTGTACTCTTAATGACTTAAGAAATCAAGATATTTATGATTTTATAAATTGTCTGCTTCTCGCATTGTGATGTCTTGAAAGTGATCTGATGTGACTTGGCCAAACGCCTCTAATATTCTGCCCTGCCTTGACCATCAAGGTAAAACGGTAGTTTGAGAGTGACCAACAAGGGAAACAGTGAAGATTCTGTCAAAAAATAACCACGTGACAAGATGATTTTCACGATGGAAGGTATGATTTTATGAAGGGAAGGAAGGAGCAAGGGACGCTCCTTCCCAAGTTGTTGTGCAATAAAATACAATAAATTGTATCTCAGCTCATTCCTTTCGTTTGAGTGGTACTATGCACTTAACTGTTGAATATGGATAGAGTTGTTAAACAGGAAATCACACGTTCCGTGAGAGTTTTAAGATCAAGGTCTGCACCGGGTACAACGGAGCACAGGTTTTGGAGCACTAGTGGGCATCGTCGGCACAACGGGTGGAAACCGGCAAGACGGGACAGTGAGAGCCGGTAGCTCAGTTTTAAATGGCAAGAGACAGAAAAGTAGTAGTATCAGAACGACTTGTGGTGATGATTTATTGGATAAATAGTATACAGATTAAAAAGTGAAGAAGTGATATATGTGCAGATTGTCTAACTCGACTTCTCCGTCGGCGCAGACTCCTGAATGCCCAACTTTTCCCTGACCTGCCTCCTCCTCTCATTCTCCTGCCTCCGCCACTCATCGTCACTGACAGCACCGTCACCCGACGACGACGAAGGCAGATCGATCCTCTGGCTGAAGGCCGTCCCGGGTGCGACCTTCTCCTCGCGGGGCTGCCAGACATCCTCGCTGCTCCTCCGGCCGGGGGCGTAGTATCGCGCGTGCTCCCGGTCACGGTAGTGCTCCCTGACGGCGGCGGCCTTGGCGGGGCCCGTGAAGGACTTGGTGCGCATGCAGAACCAGAAGTCGTCCCACTGGTCTGAGCACGAGCGCATCTCGCCGTAGCGGTACACGGCGTTCCACTGCCCGCCCACCGAGTTGCAGCCCCATGCTATGTCGAAGGCCTGGCGGCACGACATGTCTGTCGGGAGGAGGGACTCGGATACCGCGTCGCGGGGGGACACGTGGACTATGCTTGTGTCTTCGGGGGTGGAGGACTTGAGCATAGAGGATATCCATGATAGAGAGGAGGGGGAACTGTCTTCCGTGGGCTTTTTCGAAGAGGGAGGTGGAGAGGAGGAAGAGGAGGAGGAGGAGTTGTCGAAGAAGTCGAGGAACTTTTGCACTTCGGGGTCGACGTTGTTGGGTTCGTTGGGGGCGCTCGCCGAGGAGGAGGGTGGCTTGCTGTTCATGGTGGTCGTGGTGTCTTCCTGAGCTGGCGATGCCGGCTTCGGCGTTGACGAGGAGGCCCAGAGCCAGCCCATTTTGTATATATGTGTATGTGTTTTGTTTCGAGAGTTGGGCAGGTGTTCCTGGTAGCGAGGCAATGTGGGATGTCGTTGGAAGGAATCAGGAACCAGGGATCTGAAAGGACGTATTTATCAGATGATGGGGAAGTAGATGGCGACGCGGGGAAGGTTGCTGCCGGAGGCCCCGCGGTGACGTCTCGTGAGTTCTTAGAGTGCGGTGATGGGCATGCAAGCTGATGCAAGGTCTGTCCAATGGCGGGGGTGTCAAGACCGCTTGGTGTGGTAGATGGGTTCTCTGGTGGTGCGAGGTTGTTAATGCCGAACGAATTTACGATGGGTCCGACGAGCCATACTCAGAGAGCAGCTCAAGCTGTCTTGCGCTGTTGCAGGGTGTGTTGGTAGCGGATTAACCGAGCTGCCGAAATCCGGGAGTCGAGTACCTGCCCCGGTAGCACAGAAACGTCTTAACCCGATTCGGCAACGGCTGAGGTGGGACGCTGATGTGCTGCTCAAGAACCATGACTTCATTGGTCCCATTTATTCCCCATGAGCTCTCTTGTCAAGCTGTGCGAGGTCATAGAGCTTTAAGGTGTTACTTTTTAAATTTCTTCCTCAGTTCAATAACTTTCACACAGAGAAGTCATGCTCATTTGAAGAGACAGTTTCACGGCGAATCATGTTTTGCCCTGCAAGAGTGGTGGTGCGACAGGCCTTTAGGCCCGGCATCACGGCCATGCGCATGAGGCCCCGCCTCGGCTTCAGTGGCAGGCCGTCATCGATGGCTGTTCTTCCTCGATACACGGCGCGAGCTTGGGCGAGCACAACAACCGCGACGACTAGTCCGGGGGTAGATCCTGATGATGAGGCTGATACAGATGGGAAGAAGGACTCGCGGAGTGAAGGACATATCAGTGTTGGCTCAAATGAGTCGGTTGTCTTTTTTGACAGTAAGTCAGGCCATTCCTAGATGCCCCGTGAGCATCTCACGCTGACATTCACGCTTCGGATAGACCTCTTCCCCGTCAGCCTCACTAGCGTTCTGGGTCGCTTGTACTCGTCTGATAAGGACCTGGTGACTTTGCTGAAGCACTTCAAGACGTCGTCGCTGGGAATCATGGATCCCATTCGGCTGGTGAAAGCGGCTATTCCTCCCGAGCTACTCCCCACCATCACCGAGATCCACCCGCGCCTCAAGGATGGAGGTGCTTTTGTCAAGTTTCGACACGACTTCTCAACTGACCCGCTCAGCATCGAAGGTAGGCAATATCAGACAAAGGAGAAGTGATGGCTGGTACTGACATCATTGTGTAGAAACCCTGATCCGCAAACTTAAGGATAAGCCTCTGCATCCATGGTTCAACCCTTTCCGGGGAATCAACGCTCGCCTTGTCTGTGGAACGCCATGGCTGGAGGATCTCCGGAGATACCCATCCAATCTGGTGAAGGTTGAATTCACCGCGGCAACCCCCGACGGTGCACCGCAGGAACTGTCCGAGGAGACAGTCTACAGCCTGCTCCGCAAGTACGGCAAGATCTCCGACATCACTCCCCAGGCACAAGACGACAAGGTGTTGCCACGATACACCACCGTTGCCTTCTCTAACATACGCGATGCCATCATGGCGCGAAACTGCTTGCACGGCATCGTCGTCGGCGCCGATATGGGTGGCGGAGCTAAGGGCACGAGGCTGCGCTTTTCGCACAAGGCACGCATCCGCCCGCACAACATCTGGAACTGGGTCACGACGCATCCGCGCATCGTGATTCCCATCATCGCCGCCCTGATTGCCGGTATCTCGGTCATCGTCTTTGATCCCATTCGCCAGTTCTTCATCAAGATGCACATCCAGCACTCGTGGAGCATCAGCGAGTCGCGCCTGTACAAGTGGTTCAAATCCCAGAGAGATAACCTCATCCCAGGGAGCCATAACGTGCAGCACGACGACCTGAGTGCCGTGTGGAACCATCGCCGTGACCTGATCGAACAGCTGCGCAGCTGGTTGGATGGCAGCTCCGACACCTTCATCGTTGTGACGGGCCCCAAGGGCTCCGGAAAGGAGGATATGGTCATGAAGCAGACGCTCGAAGGGCGCAAGAACGTCCTCGAGATCGACTGCCGCGCCATCGCCGAGGCTCGAGGCGAGGCAGCTGTTATCCGCCGACTGGCCGCGGCTGTTGGCTACCGACCTGTCTTCTCCTGGGCTAACAACATCAGCAGCATGGTTGACCTAGCTATCCAAGGCACGACGGGCGTGAAAGCGGGCTTCTCGGAAACACTGGAGTCGCAGTTCAACAAGATCTTCTACACGACCTCCTCGGCCCTCAAGGAGGTGGCCCTGTCGTCCCGAACCAAGAAGGACAAGGACGCCGACCTGACCGACGACGCGTACCTCGAGTCGCACCCTGAGCGCCGCCCGGTCCTCGTGATCGACAACTTCCTCCACAAGGCAGAGGATCAGGGCCTGGCGTACGAAAAGCTGGCCGAGTGGGCAGCCACAGTGGTGCAGAACAACATTGCCCACGTCATCTTCCTGACCAGCGACACGAGCTACACCAAGCCACTGGCCAAGGCGCTCCCTGACAGGGTGCTCCGCACGCTGTCCCTGGGCGACCTCGATCTCGACGTTGCACGCAACTTTGTCCTCAGCCGCGTGCGCGAGGACACGCGCACCGACGAAGAGAGGGAGAAGGAGGAGGACGCCGCCACGGCATCAGGAAAGGCCCTCATCCACAAGGAGCACGACCTGACGGGGCTGGACGAGAGCATCCAGACCATGGGAGGCCGCCTCACGGACCTCGAGTTTCTCAGCCGGCGCATCAAGTCTGGCCAGACGCCCAAGCAGGCCGTGGACGAGATTGTTAGCGAGAACGCCACCGACATTGTCAAGATGTTCCTCCTGGGCAAGTCGGTCGGCAGCTTCACGGACCCCGAGTCGCGCTCCTGGTCCACCCAGCAGGCATGGCACATGGTCAAGGAACTGGCGCGCGACCGCACCCTCCGCTACAACCAGGTCGTCCTGTCCGGTCCGTTCGCCTCATCCACCACGTCCTCAGCCAAGGACGGCGAGTCCGCGCTGGAGGGTCTGGCGGCCGCGGACCTCATCATGATCAACCTCCACCGCGGGCGTCCACAGTCCATCACGGCCGGCAAGCCTCTCAACCAGGCTGCCTTCTCTGTCCTTCTGAGTGACAAGGTCCTCTCGGCCAGGATGGATCTCTCCGTGATGAAGGAGGATGTGTCGGTGCAGAATAAGACGATTGAGGGGCTCGAGTCGGAGCTCGCGCTGCTAGCTGGTCTGCCTAGACAGACGAATGAGACGGCGAATAGGGCGAGATATCTCCTCGAGAAGATGGATGATAGTCAGCAGAAGATTACTGCTCTGGAGAGGAAGATGGCTGATTTGAAGGCTATATTGAGTAAGGAGTATTAATTCTGTTTCTCCTGTTTCCTCTTCCCCTTTTATTCTTCTTCTTGTTCTTCTCTCTTTTGTTTCCCTCTATTGAGAACCCTGTATATTATCACTCATATCATGTTCATCAAGCACTACTCATTTCAATACAACTCATATATTCACCCCCTCCCCAGATTGACTCTTTGTCGTTATAAAAAGGAATGGTATCACCAAACAAAAGATGCGCCTTGCAAAAAAGAACCCCAAGCCATGATGGAAAAAAAAGTAACAATTGCATGATATCTTGCTTTGTTTTGAACCAAAAAAAGAAAAGAAGAAGAAAGCTATGACTCCGGTAACACCATGGACTGTTGTGTCGTGTCGAACTGCTCGGCTAGAATCTCACATGCCTGAGCAAAGAAGATGCGTGCTGGGGTTTGATAGTCGTTTGTGATGCTGTAGTAGTTGCCTGTCATCAGTTAGCATTTGTCTTCTTTTCTTTTTTGACTCGTCCTTCCACCCATTTCTTCCCCTTCCAAGGGATGAAGGACAAGTTGAAGAATGAAACGAGCGAAGACTAAGGGGGTTAGAATGAGAACTCACCCCTTGGTACAAACCACTGCCCCCCAGCAGAGATCCTGAACTGCCCCTCATTCACCGTGACAGACACCTTCCCGTAATGCACAAAAAACACCATGTGCATCTTCCTCGAATTCTTAGGTCTCTTCTCCGCCCCCGGTGGCAGATCGACGACGCCCGCACCCATGAACGGCATGGTGAGCGTCTTTGCGAATCGGAACGTCGCGTCGCGTATCTCCCGCGTCTGCACCGCGCTGGCAGACATGGCAATCTGCTCCTCGCTGATGTGCACGTGATCGTCGTCGCCGGGAGGCTGCATCTCGTACTCTGGCTCCCAGGCAATCACCTCGCCTACCACTGTGCCCTCGTTGGTCTCCCACTCCTCTGGTGGTTCCTTGGTTTGCTTATCGTCATCGTCGTCATCGTAGTCGTCAGACTCCAAGTCGGCTGTGCGCCTGTTGCTGGTACTGCTGCCGGCTTTCTTGGTCTTGGGCGGTCGGCCGCGTCCGCGACGCTTGGCACGACGTCGCTGCTCGTCGTCCTCGTCTTGAGAGGGCATGCGCACAATCTCCTTCATCGATCCGAGAACGAAGCCGCGGTCGTTGGTGAACATGTCGCGGCGCTCCTCGTCCTCGGTGATCACCTGTTCGCCTGCCCACCAGTTGAGAGGGCGGTATGAGTTGCGGCCTGAGCGCGTTTGCAGAATCGTGTCCTGCCCACGTCGCATGGATACTAGGCCGCGACGTTTCGGCATGGGCGGTCCCTTTTGCAGAGCCATGAATGACGCTTCGCCCGCGCCATCGTCGTCATCTTCCTCTTCTGGTCGCCGGGCTGGTGGCTTTGGCTTGCGGCCCGGTGGACGACCTCTGCCTCGGCGTTTGGGCGGTTCTGGAGGTGGCGCAGATGGCCTCTTGGCTGGGCTGGGTACTGGGTGCGACGGTGCTCGTGATGCTCCTCGGGACGGTGCGTGTGACGGCGCGTGTGAACCCGCTCGTAGTGGTGGTTGCGACGGCGCTCGTGACGGTCCATGTGATGGTGCTCGTGATGTTTCTCGTGGTTGCGGCTCCTTGGATGCCCGTTGGCGCTTGGCCTGCGGTGTCGGTTCCGGTGCGACGGACGGCTCTCTGGGGGACGGTCGTTTCCTAGACACCGTCGCGTTGGGTGCCGCTGCCGGCGCTGGCTGTTTGCCCTTCTGAAGTGGTTGGGTTCGCTTGATCGGCTCGGGTGATGGCGGTATCTCCTCTTGTTCTGCGACGTAGTCGTCTTCATAGCCAGGCTCGTCAAACATCTGCGGTCCGTCGTCGATATCGTCATCCATCGGCGGCGGAGGTTCGTCGAATGTCGGGTAATCGTCTTGGTCGTCTGCGGGCATGGGCGGTTCGTCGTCATCGTAGGGCGCTGGCTCTGGTTCCTCCAACTCTTCTTGCTCCTCCTCCACTGGCTCTGGTTCCAGCTCTTCAGGCTCTTCTCCTACCGGCGCCACACCATTTGTCCCGTTCGTGTCGCTTCGTCCGGACATTCTGCCGTTAAAGTCGAGCTTGCGCGAGACTGGGTCTTCACGCGTCGGAGAGGACATGCGGTCAAGTAACGGGTTATGGCGTGCCGGTGAATTGAGGTTCGTCTTTACCGGGGAGCGGCTCCGTGGGAGGTACTGGAAGTTCCGTTGACCTCGAAGAACTGTCTGTGGTCCGGGGCCGGCACCTGCAAAGAATGAATCATGTTAGCAGAGTAATTATAGACCCGTGAGTGGGGGCGGCCAAACGTACTGGAGGCAATCTCCATCTCCTCGCTTCCCGAGTTATTGTCATCCTCCTGCTCCTGCTCCTGCTCCTGCTGCTCCTCTTCATCCTCTTCCTCCTCATCTTCGTCTTCGTCGCTTTCATCATCGTCCTGTTGCGGTGACGAGAAAATGCTGTCAAGCGGCTGGAATCCTTGATCGTCGACTTTATCTGTCCTAGCTAGAGAAACACCCGTTTTCCTAGTAAGAGCCGACACGGTTAGTCCCTTTTCTCCTTGTCCGTTTGGAAGCTTGAACCAGGCGCCGCCATCACCCGCGCCTCCTAAATATTGAATTTGCAAACGTACCGGCCTTGGACACCGAGCTGATGTAGAGCCTGGGGCTCGGCCGCCTCTCCACGCCGACCGCCGCGAGGAGCCATGGTTGACCGCAGTCAGTCGGGTGGTCTGCGTGCCACCACCAATGCCGTACGTAGTGTTGTTATGATGCCAGTGAAGTACAAGCGCGTGAGTCGTGGGGATGGAAGCTGTCGGACGGTCGGGAAAACATGTACTTCTGGATGGGTATTATCGTGTGCGTATAAACAGTCGGATCTGAACGAGGGTCGCTTTTTTTACGGTTGTAAATGGCAGAAAGAGAGGGAAAAAAATAATAAGTGGCGGCAATGTACAAGAGGATGGCCCACGAATGCGACTTGGTCGAAGTTGGCAGCGACGCGCCTCGGATGGGTGGGGGCTTGTTGACATGCCTCTCACAGCATTAGTGCCGCTGTCAGTACCTGATGACTAACACGCCCGCAGTGCCGGGTAATCACAACGCGAGACTTGGGGCCTTGTTGAAATTGAACTGAACAATAATGCAAGCGTGAATGTTTGAATGATTTTATTATGAAACCTGTCTATACTTATTCTACTTTGTCGTCAAGACGAGGGAGCTCACAGACCCATGCTCAACCACGTCCTCTCCGGGCAACTGGCTCAACACCTCAACGGCCCTCTCCAGCCGCAACTCAACTCTCTTGACGCCCCCTCCGGCCGCCGCGTCCCACGAGACTGTTGCAGCATTGTCCTTGCCCAGAGCCACGGTGGCCTTGATTTCCTCTGATAGACCAAGCCTTGGCTTGAAGAGGATCTTTTTCGCGCCGGGGGCTAGTATCTGCACGCCCGCGAGCTCAGTACAATACTCGTAGATGGGCACACTACCCCACGCGTGACAGTCGGAGCGTTGCCGCACGTCATCCTCCTCCCACGTGGAGAGGTTGTTCGCTAGCATTCTACGCCACGGCGCCCATGTCCTCGGCCACGCGTCCTCATAGACGTCGTCGCCAGCCAGGGCAAATGCCCGCAGCGCATAGAACATCATGACGTACGAGCACTTGGAGAAGCTATCGTCCTGGAATGACTCCCTCATCAACCGGGGATGCTCGTCGACGGGCGCGGCACCACTGAGAACAGCAAACACCTGGCAGTGTTGAGAGTATACGCCCCCCTGATCGGTGGTTGAGTCGGTGAAGTACTTCCCGTCAAAGCAGTGCTTTCGGACCGCTTGGACGACAGACTCGGCGCGGCTCTCGTACTCTTCAGCATGACCGGGGCGACCTACATCGCGCACAAAACCGGCTGCACGACGCAGCACATATGCATACAGCAAGCTGAAGAAGGTGTGACGGTTCGTCTTACGGCCCGCCGTGGGGACTCCCTTGTCTGGATGGTCGTCTGTCGCTCCCCATGCTGTAACCCAATCGACGTACTGCCACACGTCCTCGGGAAACCCGCTGACCAGACCCAGCGAGTCGACGTGGGAGTCGTAGAACTCGAAGACGCCATCGATTCGTGGCAGGAAGGACTTGGAGTACGCCTTGTCGCCAAAGTACAGGTGGTGGTCGCACACCTGGAGAACCCAGTACAGCGAGAAGCCAGCAATGACCTGCGGCACGTGAGAGGGGAAACGCGACTGCGTCAAGCCTTCGGTCGTTACTGACGCGGCGAAGTTGGTGATGGCCTGTCTGGCTAGTCGATCGTCACCTGAGAGAAGGTAATGGAATAGGCAGACGGAGCGAGAATCTCCCGAGTACCTATTTTCCACGGTCAGCATGATATAGTTGAGGGTAAGGATACGTATATGCATACATGAGCTGTTCGTAAAACGGGCAGTCCGAGTACCCGTCAAACATGCAGTTCCTCAGAGTCCGGATGGACACATCCCACACATCCTCGGTGTACTTGTCCTGCTCAGACTGCCAACTGGCCTTGACACCGAGCGGATAATTAGTCTGGGTTGCCCCAAACGACACAATGTCGACATCCTGCTCCCCAGTTGTAAACTCCCATCTCATGATGCGGAATGTCCTGAACCAGAAAGGCTCATAAGTCACGACCTGCGACGCCGGGAGCTCTAGGGTGACCTCGTCAAACGGACCGATGAGGTGCCCTGCCTCGGCATCCAGACGGTCGTTCTTGGTGCGGAAAAATGGGTATGACCGGGGGTTCGCCTCGTAGCCCTCCGAGTAGGTTATCTTGAAGCTGATGCGGCTGTCCTGCGACACCTTGAAGGACCAGCGCAGGAAGGCTGTCGAGTGGACATCTGCCTGCACCTCGATGGTGTACGTAGAGTTGGACGCGAGACGGAGCGAGCTGCCGTTGCCTTTCCCCGAGAGAAATGCACCCCATTCATCCGATATGAGAGGGCCCTGTGATTTACGAACAGTAGAGACTGACACTGGCGTCTCTTCCGGCATGGGAATCACACGCGGGCGGAGACGCCAGGGTGAGAGCTCACCGTTTAACGTCTTGATGCTATATGCCGTCGGTTTCTCCGCGACCTGCTGTTCCTCTATCACGGAAACACGCTCATTTATCTAGAAATTTTCAGATCAGGCATCATCCCATGTAGATACGACGAGCATGCAGCTTACATGCAAGAAAACATCATCGATAAGTCCCATAGGGAAAGTGGTCGTGTTATCAACGCGTGCCAGCCAGCCATCCTCACCCGAGTTGAGTGAAACGGTCTGCCCGCTCGTCTCGACGGATCCCACTACCGTCAAACCAGGAAACGTCGTCCTATCAAACGGCATACCACCGCGGGAACCCGAGAAATACCGAATGACGAGGAAGCATATCGAATTATGCCCCTTCTTAAGATGGGATGCAATGTCGACAGTGTCGTAGTACCAGATCAGGGGACTGCTCCGCGCCGGTCCCACGGCGACCCGGACGCCATTGATCAGGAGCTTGTAGCGCGTGTCGGCGGAGAAGCGCAGCAAGGCTCTTGTCGCAGGTGCGTCGAGGACGATATCACGGGAGAAGGTGACGATACGAGCGGCTGTGTTTTGGGTGGATGTGTCGACCCAGTTCCTTGGCCATATCCAGTTGGATTGGAGGGCGTTGATAGTCTGGGAGTGTTAGATGGGTGTTGGACTAGGTCGTGGTTGAACTGTCTTACCCTTTGCTCTTCCGAGGACATCTTGAATAGTCGTAACTGCACAATGACTTGATGTGAGGATTACGGAACTGTCTATTCTGAACATGTTTAAACTGGTTTCTCATGATGAGCTGTTCGGGGCATTGGGTGCCGAAATACATACACCCCGCACTCTCGTATTACGCACCGGATTCAATAGCGCATCATGCATGTAAGTCGCGGTAGCGGGGCCGAGATGCCGATTTCCATGTAAGCAATTACCCCATATTCTACGGGTTTATAGAAAAGAAGGGCATAAATGTATACAATATTTAATTCAATACGTAAATCACAGAGTAATCAGCAACGCCTCCGACGCACTGACAGTAAACGTGGCCTCCCCCGCCGACACCGTCGCCGTCTCATCCGCCGCATCACCCTGGATCTCACAGGTACCATCTGCAAATGTCTGCCCAGCAACAGTAGGAATAGACCCCTCGTCGACCCTCGATGTCGCAGACTCAGCAGTCAGACGCTTCGCCGTGACGCTGTCGGCGTTCAGACCAGACAGGGTGAACGTCTGCGAGGGCCGCGTGCCAGTCGTGTAGTAGTCCGAGTTGTACAGGAGGACCTTGGTGGGGGCTCCGTCCTTGTAGATGGCGTAGGCGGCGTAGCCGTCCGTCTGGCCGTCCAGGGGAGCAATCTGGTCTGCTCCTGCGAGGGCGAGAGTGGCAAAGTAGGCTCCGTAGTAGGGCGCTCCCATGCTGTAACGACCCCACCAGCAGTATTGGCCTAGAATGTGTTAGTATCATTGTGAGCGGGGGAGGGAAGAGTGTATAGCTTACAGTTGCCAATTGTTCCATGGTGAAAGTAGAGGGCCTGAGACGGTTGGTTAATGAAGGCAGACTATGGGAAAGGCTAGTTGGCTTACATCAGTTCCTAGAAGAAGAGTCTGCATGACATAGTCTAGAAGCCACAGACCAGCACCGTACGTGGGACTAATACCGCCTCCACCTTGTGTGGCTTGTCAAAGAGAAACATGTTAGATTGGTTATTGACAGTGGAAATATGGACAGAACATACCAGAGTTTGTCTCCCCAAAGACATGAGGTTTCCCTCGAGCCTTGGCAGCGGCAATCTCATCGCCAAACTCGCTGATCTGGCTGGCAATGTCGCTGTGGCCCATGAGCGTCTCGAGGTCCGCTGTCGACTGCGACTGGGGATAGTTGTGCGAGCAGTAGTCCTTCACCAGGTCGTTTGCGTCACCCTCGACACCCGTCAGACCAACCAGATTCATCGGGTCGGTGCCGAAGTAGACGCCTGCCGAGATGAGGCCTGTTGCGGAGAGGTTGCCGCACACGGCGTCTTGCCATGCGATTTGGCTGGAGTAGTCGGCGTCGGCGGTGTAGGAGCCACCGTTGGCGATGGGGTCGTCGTCGGTGTAGACTGGGCGAGCATATACGTTAGCTTTTTTTTTCTTCTTCCCCTATTTATCCTCTATTCTTATTCTTGTCGTTTGGTCGTTTTGGAGGATCGGTTCGGCAATAAAGTCTTACAGGTCGGCTCGTTACCCAGCTCAATGGCTTGGAGGTTGGTGATATTGTTCTTGGCCAGGGTGGCAGCGGCAATGGTATTGTCAATGTCGTTGAGACGACGATTGAGGCCGAGGGTCACTTGTCCTTCGTAGGTCGCGGCGAGGGAGATGAAGGGTGGTCCGAAGGTGAGCGAGTCGGGGGCGTCGTCTGGGTCGTCGACAGTGTAGGTTACTGCCTCTGTGGATGAAGCATCGTATGTCGCTCGGTCCCTGCGAAGGTATTGCTCATTAGTTTCTTGGTCCATCGTCCCATATTTGGGAAGTCAAACTCACTGTGTAGTACCTCCGATTCGAATCGGCGGCCAAGTCCCAGATACATCCTTTAGATTCTGCAGACACTGGTTGGTCGAGGCCACATCATTCATGTAGGCCGGGAAAGCAAAGAATTCAAGACTGTCATCCGCAAAAATCAACAATTGAACAAACACGCCGGTACAAAGAACGGAACTGTATCTTACGATACTCCCACCGGTGCAGCTGATAGTTGAGCACTGGCATTTGACGGTGGCGACGACGGGACATCAAACGTCAAACCGGAGACTTGCTGTCCCAGTAGACCGACGGCAGACAACAGAAGGAAGGACATCTTCAAAAGAGCGACAGCCAATAATTGAAACTGATGAAGAAGAACAGACGTTCAATGGGATTTCCCACAGAATGGCAGTTGAGACTATTTATTCTAAACACGGAAAAAGCAAACAAGATGCTCGGCCCGCAAATCATGCGCATATCACCGTGTACCGTTGCAGTATGAACATGAATACCCGCAGAAACCCCCTGCGCATTACAAATATCGTTTGAAGTTTTGGTAAATCTCGTGTTTCCTGAAACGCATACATTTCACTCACATATACCTTTACCTGACCTACCCCGTACATCCAAACATGCGCCCCTCTCGTATTCCTGAAAACAAAGGTCACATCATGCTCAAGTTTCGAGGGGGAAATTGAACACATTAGCAAATACGAACGACCACATGATGTGAAGGAAACCAGTTGTAATTACATAGCCCTGGCAAGTGCCGGCAACCATGTTCGTCCATCGGGATAATATGCAGCGAGCCGAGTTACATCATTTAGAACGGCTGACCCCTCGATGATTGGTGCGGTTCAAAATCCCAACTCTGGGCGGCATCGCTGCTCGCATCGGACCAAGGCAACTTCCGCTTTCAACAAGGACAAGAAGAGGGCAGAATAGCACAGGGGATCTATAATGTGATCAATCAGGTTTTATTCCCCAGACATTTCCCCAATTACCCCGCGGGGTAAGATTCGATATTTGGTTAGATGTGGTTTAGTCAGTTGGACTATCCATGTCGAATAGCCTGGTCTACTGTTATTGGTGCCCGTCTGCCGCTTTGTGTCTGAGATGAGATAAAATAGGATGGTATATATACAGACCGTACACGTAGACCTGCATGAGAGTCAGAAATTCTCCTCACGATAACCTGGGAGCTCATAGTTAAGTGTTAGGAGAAGAAAGGTACACGCACAAATTCTCCCAAAATGGAGCAACCAAAGCCTACGACCGAGATCATCGAAGATAGACATTCTGAAGTTTCAGTGCATCAAGTATCTAAAGGCGGCGATGGACCGGTTCTGCGCTCCAGTCTCGACAATTTGTCGGTGTGGCAGAGTGTTCGTCGCTTCAAAAAGGTCGGCTTCATTGCCATGCTCGCCGCCTTTTCAGCATCACTCGACGGTTACCGTATGTATATGTCTCTCTCATTCTCACAAAGGGTCATTATTTCCATTTATTATGAATTGGTATCTTGAAGCTGACATATTATTTTCATCTTTGTGTGTTTCCCAGAAATCAACTTAAACGGCGGCATCGTCTCAAACAAGGGCTTCATCAGACAATTTGCCACGACGGGAACCACAATCATCGACGGGAAATACATTTCCGCCTGGGGAGGTATTCAATCTGCCGGCCAAACCATTGGCCAAATTGTAATTACCATACCCTTTACACACGTATGATTGAAGACGTACTGACTGTCATGAAAGCTCCTGCAATATGCCACCGAGGGATTCGGCCGAAAGCCAGCCATGATGATCATTTGGGTTGTTCTCACAGCTGTAAGTCGCGGCTCACTTCAAGCCCAAAATATAAAATGCATACTTACAGATCTCTCAGAGCATCTTTACCGAGACCTTTGCAAGCAACTGGCAGCACTGGCTGGTCGCCAAGCTCCTATCGGGAATGGGCGTCGGCATGCTTCAGTCCACGATACCTCTTTACCTGTCGGAGATATCACCCACACAGCTCAGGGGATTCTTTATCAACGCATATACATTGTGAGTAGACTCTGGATGCGTACTTAAATAATGGCTGACAGTGACCGCCCCGTATAGCTGGTTCGTCCTGGGTCAGCTCTTCGCCTCGGTGGCCCTCAACAGACTCAACGCCAGCGACCCGTACGACTTCAAAGTAGCCATCTACACACAGTGGGGCATGATTGGCGTCATCCTTCTCATATTTTCCATTCTTCCAGAGTCACCATGGTGGCTTGCCAGTAAGGGAAAGACGGAAAAGGCCGCCAAGGTGCTGAATCTGTGCTACTCCGATGTCGAGGGTTATGATGTGCCTCAGCAGATTGTAAGTCATGTCCTACCCCGAGCTTGAACAGTACACCCATGTGCAAGGCAGGGCTGGAGAAGAAGGGTCACTGACCCACGATAGGAAATCATGACTTCGACTATTGCCATTGAGCGCGACCAGGCCGAAAGGAACTCCGAGGTAGGACATTGGGCCATCTTCCAGGGTCGCAACCTGCTTCGCACCATCATTGCGGGTTGGCCCAAGATCACGCAGCAGTTTGTCGGACTGGCCGTCTTCAACACCTATGCCACTTACTTCTGTGAGTATCTGGACACACTAATTAAATAAAAACGACGCGATGACATTTTCTGATTCCTTGTGAATAGTCCAATATGCGGGCAGCCAAGATCCCTTTCTGGTGACACTCATCCTGTCCTGCGTACAGCTGGTCGCCATGCTCTTGACGGCCACTCTGACCGATCAACTTGGTCGACGCCCACTTACCGTGTATCCGTATGCCGTGACTGTAGTATCAGTATTGTGTCTCGGTATCATCGGGTGCTTTGACTACACTGCAAAGGCGACATCTTCACTTCTGGTAAGCAGCAGTGTACTATACATATTGAAATGCCGGGTCTTTGATACTGACAGGACATAGATATTCTTTGCGTGCTTGGCGACATTCTCTACAACCGGCGCATCAGCCATCGGATACGCATATGCCGCCGAGATTCCGCAACAGCGCCTTCGTGCTGCGACGGCAGGCTGGTCTTTGGCTGTGTCCAACGCTGTGGCCATCATGTTTAGCTTCTGCACTCCTCTGATGATTAACGGGGGTTCCACTCAGTGGGGTGTCAAGACTGGGTTTTTGTGAGTAAAGACAGTGTTTCCTTTCAAATATGGCGTAAACAGGTAGAACTGACGTGAACTTCCGCTTGTTCTTTTTATAGCTTTGCTGGCACTGGCACTGTCGCCGTTACCATCGCTTGGTTCATCCTTCCTGAGGTGACGCGGCGAACCCCGGCCGAGATTGATGAAATGTATGGCAAATATCTTTCCCATATCCCACTACTTCCTTCGGTCTCTGTTGCCTGGGTGATTTGAAACTGACAACTTTATTCTTCTAGGTTCGAGAAGAGGGTTAATCTCCGAAAGTTTGACAAGTATGTTACTGAGGCTGAGGTTCAATCCAACGAGCTTCAAGATGTGAAGCGAATGGAAGCATAGGGGATGCTATACACAGCCGAGGGCCTCGTTGAGGTTGGAACTTTGACGTTCGTGATATGGGGATACACCGAAATAATGTAGAGCAACTAAACGTGGTTTAGTATTCGCAGCGTATATCGCCATTTGGATAGTGAAGAAAAAGAACAAGAGGCTTTATGATCGCGGATGATATAGCATTTGGAGTAAAGTTCAATCATGATGATGTGTTTGCACGTGCCTTCCCTTGCGAGGGAGGAAAAGGACATTTTGCCCCCGGTTGCTCCTTCCCCCTGTACGCTCCCTTATTTCCTTCCTAAAGCATCAATATATCAGTTAACGTCTCCCGCAAACCAGGCACCTGCGCGCACTTGGCGGCTGTCAAGGATGAGCAGAATGAAAGGCGGTATTGATATTTGATGTATGCAAACAGGTGTTAACAGCTGACGAAAACTTCTGTTTGGCAAACCTACGTGCAGCAGGGACAGCCGTTCAATGTCATTTAGCACCTGCGATGACACTCCTGCCAAACTCTGACGCACTCTCGCACAACCCAGAAGCCTATAAATAGTCACTTCCCAGACCAGAAGTCGAACCCTGTTCCATCTTCATCTCTTCACCAACAGCGTGGCCTAGGACAAGATGGAGAGTTTGCAGCTCGATGCCGCTGAGGCCAGCGTTCAAGCAAAGCCACCAAGCGATCGAGAAGCCAGGGAGTACTACTATGGACTACCCTCCAGGCCCAGACTCGTTGCCCGGACTAGCCTAAATACGCATGTTCCCCTGAGACGTGAATGGCCTTGTGGAAAGTCGCTGTACCCCGCTGGAGTACACCCGGTCCGGCCCCTCTGGAACTCGGGTCCTTTGCAGGCAGACATCATGCAATGTCTCCAAGGCATAACTTGGTGCGCCATCGACTTCCTGCGCATTGGACTTGAGCGCGACATTGAACAAGGTCAGCAGGAAGATCCACCTCGCCTCCTCACTTTGATGGTTTCCGTCGTACCTGGATCAACACCTTGGGCCGAGGCATATCCAGCGGCCTCCCGATGCAAGCGATGCCTAGAGACATATGGTGTCCACGGCGTGGAAGTCGAAGTGCAGGAGTCTCAGGTCATCCGCTACTCCGGCCGCCCTCAGGTTGCTCCACCGTCCGCATCGAAGCTTTCACCATTGCCTGTCCCAGAGACCTCTGATGTCGCAGCAATGTTTTCCGAATTCCTCGGACTATCGATTGCGAGTCTTGACCGACCCAACGCAGAGGGCACCAAGTGCATCTATTTGAGATGCACTAAGACGAACACAGTGTTCGCTCTCACTTGTCGACACGTCGTACTTCACAAGGTCGACCCAAGGAACGACTACCGATACAGCGGTCAGGATTCCGGAATCCCGATTATACAGCCGGGACAGGTGTCGTTCGTCGAGTGCAGAAACACTGTCTTTGACTTTGAGATTGAACCCGGCAGGGTCAACTCGATCCAGAACTTGGAGACGAGAATAATCGGACACGTACGTTTCTCGCCCAAGATTGACGTAAAACCCCTCCCGGTGCCGCCTGGTTCCCAGAGGCTTCGGGATTGGGCCCTGATCCAACTCCACCAAGGAAAACATTCGACGAACCTGCAGAACCTGCAAAACAGAATCGTTTTTAACGATTGCTCTATGAGGATGGTTGAGACGACAATCAGGAACGAGACCCGGCGCTGCAACAGACCGCCGTGGGAGTTCCCCGTGAGCGAGGACTCGTCAGCTGAAACAATTCGCTGTGAGGGCACAATCCCCGAAGTCGAGATGTTCCCCGTCAATGGAGGGATCCCTGATACTGAAAAGAGCAGGGAGACCGCAGAATATGCAGAAACTGGCGAGGCCCCTCTAATCGTGTTCAAGCATGGGAGCATGACAGGCTTCACCACCGGGGTCGCGAATGATCTGAGGTCGGTTGTGAGAGATCCTTTCGATGAAAATGGTACACATACCATTTCCCAGGAATGGTGCATTCTTGGGGTTAAGACTCGAGGGCAAAGACGGATCCACTTCTCGTATGAGGGCGATTCCGGATCCTGCGTAGTAGATCTCATGGGCCGTATCGGCGGCATGGTCACCGGTGGGCGGGGCGTCGCCGAAGGAGGCAAAGATGTGAGCTACGCCACGCCCATGGAGTGGATACTCGAGGACATCAGGTCCTATGGATTCGATGTGGAGATCCTTTAGTTGTACTTGTTAGGCTGTCATCGAGACAAGAATTATCGCGTATCGTGCTTCCAGGAAATGGCACGTGAGGGAGCCAGGAAGGTGACGGGAGGCTAGAAAATGACAAAGGACATCACAAAGGTCACAGAAGGGACGTGATGTCGTAACTGTGATAATGAACGATGATGGATGATTCATAGAGGGTGGATGATTCCTAGAGGATAGACATGACTGCTGTTTTTCCGTCCCTGATGGACGTCAGTAGGAAGGAAGGAGAGGGAACATGATTGGGAAGGAGGTCCCTGACAGAGAGTAGGTCCCTGACAGAAAAGGGGCTCCCAACGGGAAAGCCGGGTAGAAGACACATGCAAAAAGACGCCAGCAAGTGCAGAAGATAGAAAAGAATAAATATATTTTGAGCTCCTTCCATAACTTGAGGACAGGCCTGGATGAGCAGGTACACCCCGAGGAAGGAACCCCTCCTCAAATGACATAACGAAAACTGTCAATCTCGCGATCCGTCTTGTTCAGTAGACCCTGCATGCGCTCCTCCTCCTCTGTCAGCTGCGAAGGTGGACCATACTTGGCATCTCGGCGCTTGTTTTCCCAAATGTAGTACCCAAGAAGGCAAAGGAGAAAAAATATTGCCAGAGCAAGGCCCGAGATGGCACCTTTGAGTCCGGTCTATTGATGTGATATTTTCATCAGTAACATGTTTTCATTCGTGTACGTATTGGGGAGGGAAGCGGAGATGAAGGGGCAAGAGCGAGGAGTCGGAACTAACGGGATATTTAGGCTCCTCAGAGGCAAGGAAGAATTGCGGCGCGACAATGTTCCCAGTGCAGTACGCGACAAATAGCATAGAGTTGCAGACGCTGCGCTTGGTGAAGCCAGCAATGTTGGAGGAGATGAGGCTGAGTGCGAGGGGGAAATTGACGCCGAAGACAGAGGCGAGAGACAGTCCGACCAGCCTGCCACGCTTGTCGTCCTCATCAAGCTGCCAGACGAGGATCATTCCCATCATGGAGATGCCCGTGTTGAACATCATGAGGATGATGCGCATGTTGGGCACGAAGCGGGCGATGGCGGCGGTGATGGGCAGGAAGATGAGCTGCGCTGCGCCCGAGGGCATCTGCAGCAGGAGGGATTCCAAGGGTGGGAAGCCGAAGCCGTTCACTAGAATTGCCGAGAACTGTGTGTGTGTCAGCCTATAAATATGTTTGGAAGTCCCATGCAATAGTGCAACTGGGATGAGAGGGAGAGGTTCGTATTTGGACGCACACTGGTGATCCCCCCATTGCAGAGGTTGCTGCAGAACTGATACAGAACCAACAACCAGATCTGCGGGTCCATGAGGGCCATGCGGACCTGGTACCACCTAAACTCATTCTCATCCATCATTCCAGTCTTGTTCTTGAGAGTGCGCTGCACGGCGACGGAGCGCTCTGTCTCGTTGAGGAATATGGCCTTGCGGGGTGAGTCGGGAAGGAGGACGGCGAGGAAGATGCCTAGTCCGGAGGTTATGGCGCCCAGGACGAGGAAGAGGAGCTTCCAGCTCGATACGTGGCTGTTGGAGATGTTGCCTATGCCCCAGGCTACGAGGCCGCCTATGGTGACGGAGATGGAGTTGCCGAGGAACCAGGCGGATTGGCTAGCAAGGACCTTCTGTCAGTACATGTATTTATGATGATGAAATAGAGGGTTGGGGGTCAATGTGAGAGGGAATTACCGTGCTGGTTGCTCCTCGCGCTTGTAAAACATTCCGACGATGAGGGAGAAGCCAGGTGCTATGGCGGCTTCGCCGACACCGAGGAAGAAGCGGGCTACCATGAGCGTTGTGAAGTCTTTTGCGGCGGCGTGGGACATCATGATGACTCCCCAAATGAGTCTTGGCTTTTGTCAGTACCAGATAATCCACGACAGAAGATGCAATATGAGAGATGGCAAAACGAGAGAGGGGAAATGAGAGTAACATACACGGCACCAGTTAGGTACTTGCCGATTGGTAGGCGAACAGCTAGGTAGGAGCTTATAGGACTCCAAACAAGGTATCCAAAGTAGAAGATGGCTGAGGTCCAACTATACTGTTGTCCTACTAGATTCTATCACCCGTGTTAGTGATTCTGTGGGAGAATTGGACTGTAGGTGGATGCGTCGAACTCACTAGGTCTTGACGGAGGTTGAACAAGGTGGCTTGGCTGAGTGCCAACTTGTCCATGTACTGCATCATGTAGACGACACCCATGAGAGGAAGCATTCTATCATTCCTTGTTAGAAATCGTATTTCAAATAGAGTGTACCCAAGGAAAGCACATACATCAGATCCAGCTTGAGAACAACCCTCTTCTCCTGGGCGGGTGTGGCCTCGACGGCCAACATCTCTCCCAGCGCGACATCTTCCAAAGCAGGAAGTCTGGTCTCCGCCTTGATGCTATCGTGGTCTTTTCCCACGACGGGGGAAGACTGATGAGTATTATTTTCCTCCTTTTCCATGATGGATTTTCTTTTTTTGATGAACGAGGCCAGAAAATCAACAGGGTATGCAAGGGAGGGAAATGGAAAACGAGGGAGAGAAGTCGCTGTCGAGTGTATGTCTTGAATTGCGATCGACAACCCAGAAGACTAGATTAGACAGATTCACGAACACCCGTGTGTTTTAAATGTCAAATGTACTCTTATCAATGCAATGCCGTGTTTTCCTTCTTTATCGTCGATAGAGACAATTGAAGATAGTGTACCCGGGGTTCGTTGCGGAGCATGGCAGTTGGTCCCGGTAGGTAGGGGATTCGCGCGGTCTGCCAAGATAAGACGGCACGGCATTTACGGTATGATTGATAGGAGCAGTTGGCAGGTGGCAGATCGTTGGTTGTCACTGGTTGACGTGCATATGCCGTACGAATTCACATCTCCGCCTTTGCGCGGGGTTCACCTTGTACATGACGATAAGACTGTCAATTTGATGAACTGACAGGATAAGAGAGAGAGGGAGAGAGGGTAACGTTTTCATTCGGTAAAGTATATCTTGAGCCAGTCATATGGAAAAGCGCTCGGTAAATGATCCACGCCAATGGAACGATGGTCATCACTTTAAACAGCTGTTTCTTTGACAAGATAGGAAATATAGCTTTCAAAACGGGAAGACCGCATTTTTCCCGAGTGGGTTCAATGCGTGAACCGACTATCACCAATTGATTTGAATATAGCCTACATCAATTGTATTGAACGGATCAAAAGTGCCAGACTAACAGGGATGTTGGATGTTGGATGTTGGATGTTGGACGTGGAGATGTGGAATGACTTCCCCCGCCGCTAGAATTGGAAATATTATCCCCATCACTTCAATCTTCTCCAATGTCATTGAACATGAATGTAACGACCCCTCCTTATCCTGTCTGTCCTTTATCGGATCACAGATCTATACCCGGCTATCACGCCACGGAGGGGGCCGTCACGGAGAGGGGCACCTTCCGTCTAGTTAGATTCCCCTTTCCCCATACAGATCAACCATTGCACCATCAATGGCAAAAAAGAAGAGGAGGAAGGTCCTAGCGTCATTGTGAGTACAAGGGTCAAGGGTCTCAGTAGACCAGAGAGATGAATTCCCCAGTTCTCTCTCTCCTCTCTTCAACCTTTTTTTGTTTCACTCGTGCCGTTCTACCACTTGTATTCACCCTCCAGCAAACATCACCCCCACTCTTTTCCCGCCATGACGCAGATTGTCATTCCCGCTGGCATCAAGAGTGGTGAGCTAAAGGCTTCCATTGATGCGACGCTGGCTGCTGCTCATGCAAGTCTCCGTGCTCTCAACAATCAGGTAGGTCAACAAAACAGACATACCCTGCACACTCACTTTCTCCCCTTACTGACGCTTGCTCACCTCAAACAAACAGATCTGGTCAAACCCAGAGACAGGTTTCAACGAACACAAAGCCCACGATGCCATCTGCGACTTTCTCGAAGCCCAAGGGTTCAGCGTGACACGGCATGCGTATGGAATTGAGACATCGTTCGAGGCCGTCAGCGGATCTGGCGGTCGTTTGGTCAGCTTCAACGCCGAGTTCGACGCCCTACCTGGCATCGGACACGCCTGTGGACACAACCTCATCACCACGAGTAGCACCGCCGCTTTCCTCGCCTTGTCCAATCTTATCAAGAAATATCGAATCCCTGGACGTGCGCAGCTTCTCGGAACGCCGGCAGAGGAGGGTGGTGGTGGCAAGGTGCGCCTGATTGAAGCGGGGGCCTATGTCAATGTTGACATTATGATCATGGCGTGAGTGATTGAGATGTTCCCATCTTATCTAAAAATAGGGACACTGAACTAATCATCGATCAATGCTGCAGCCACGCCGGACCTAGCCAAATATTTGAGGGCCTCGAAGCAGATGGCGTGGGTGGCGTCCGTATGAATGCTACACAGCTAATCGACGTCGAATTTACCGGAAAGAGTGCCCATGCTGGCGGTAACCCTTGGGATGGAGTCAATGCCCTCGACGCTCTTGTGGCCTCGTACAACAACATTTCGATCCTGCGCCAGCAGATGAAACCCGACGAACGGATTCACTGCGCTTTTCTCGAAACACCCAAAGTGACCAACATCATTCCGTCCTTCACCAAGGCTAACTGGCAGATTCGCGGTCCCACTCTTTCCAGTCTCGATCAGTTGGTGATTCGGGCGCGCAAGTGTATCGAGGCGGGCGCGCTTGCTACAGGATGCGGGGTGAAGATTAAAGAGTATGTCTTTGCCAATCTGCCCACGGCCAATGCCGAATTACCGGTGCATTGAACTGATTTTGTGTATCCAGAGGTGAACACTACACGGACATTCGGATAAACGAGACTCTATGCGAGCGATATCAGCTCCACATGAAAGAGTACAGTCGAAACGTCGTCAAGAGCATACACGACAAGGTCATGACAGCTTCCACGGATGCCGGTATGTTTTTGCAGAGATGTCGATGGGTACTGCCAATGGATACCAATGAATCCACGCTAACAGCCATGTTTCTTTCGTGTATAGGAAACGTGAGCTACGTTGTTCCCACGCTCCACACCATGTTTTCTATCGGGGCCCCAGACGGCGTGTTTCCGCACGAGCCAAGGTTTCAAGCTGCTGCCGGGACAGATAAAGCTCACGCCGAGGCTATCACTGTCGCCTCGTCGCTTGCGCTGGTTGGATGGGACATGCTCACGAATGATGCTCTTTTCAACATTGCTAAGAAGGAATGGGATGAAGACATTGCCAGCTTGGGCATGTAGCTTTCTCTTCAATAGTCCTACTTGCAGCTCTACATACAGCCAAAGCCTGGTGGCTGGCTGTAGGCCGGTACGCCGTGCACTGACGCTGATTATTGATGATAGACACTAAGAACATTGAAGTTTTCTATTGTCCTTCTTACGTGTAGCTAATGTACACTTCATGAGTATTGTTGACAGTATACAACATGTTATGCTGGTGTTAAGGCTACCAATGTCATTGAATCCATCTAATACACGCCGGTGTGCCGTGGAAATCTCTCCTAGGTGGCTTTCTCAGTCATCATTTCTCCGTCCCCTTTCACCCATGGGTACCTCGTCTCGATAGATCGGATCAGGCTCTCGTGGTGCGGGGATCTGGGGGTGACGGAAGTCTTGAATGGTGCCGGGTGGCTGACAACGCCAGGAAGCATATTGATGGTAGGCTCGACCACCTTGCCGTCCTCGACCACCTTGCTAATGTCAAACACAGCCAAGGTCTGCACTACGGTGAGAAACAGGGAGTTTTCGGCGAGGTTGCGCCCGGGGCACACACGGCGACCGAACCCAAAGGCAAAGGTTCGTGGGTCCGGTTCCGGCTCGTGCCCCTTCTCGGGTACATGTAGGTGTCGTTCGGGGTTGAAGACCATGGGGTCTTTATACATGCTTGGGTCGTGCATGAAGTGCCTAGTTGTGGGGTCAGAGAGTGTGTTACTGCACTTCGAGATTCGGACCACATGTACATGTACTCACCAGGAGTTTGCCATGACCATGGACCCTTTTGGTATGGAGTATCCCATGTACACATCTTCCTCTGTGGTCACATGGGGGATGGCCATCGGAGCCACGGGGTGCCATCGGAGAATTTCTTTTAGCACGGCGTCGATATACGGTAGGTTGTCTCGGTCGGAATAGGTCGGTAGACGGTCTTGGCCGACAACACGATCTAGCTCCTCTTGGGCTTTGCGCTGCACTTCGGGATGGGCCGTCATGGCTAGAAAGAAGCATAGAATCGATGCCACGGTCTGAACGAGAGATGTTTTAGTGGATGGGTACACATACTCCCACGATCACAGACGTGCACCTTGGAGACGAAATTGAACATACCGTATCGGCACCGGCGGTGTACAGTGACGCCGCTGACCAGTTATTTGTAAACCTCCTCTCGCCTTCCGTGTCATCCGTCTCGATGAGACGGGATAGGAAAGAGACTCTGTCGCTCCCCTGGGCCATCTGGTGTCTGACAAATGCGTGGGGTTTCGCAACTACATCCCGAAGTTCAGCGGCCCACTGCTCGGCAGTCCGCTTCCACTGTGCACCAGGAAACCAGGAGGGTACGTATCTCACTACATGCTCATTGTGTCAACTTGCGTGTAGTAGGGACACAGGGGTGAAGAGAAGTAACGTACGTATGGGTATTATATCAACAAGGAAGGCGCCGAATCCAGAACGACCGAGCTTGTCCATGGAGTCGAGGGCCATGTCGACGAAGGCGTCGTTCTTGAAGGGATCCGTGTTATACCCGTATGCTATTTTGAGAATGATAGAGCCAGCCTCCCTGTATGTTAGACACACGTTAGCTTGCCGCATCCTTGGCGATGTGTATTGTTTTTTTACTATGACTGGGGTACATTACTTATTGACATGCGAGACCAATTCCTGCGGCTCGTCTAGCAGGTGGAGCAAAAAGTGACCGACCTGCTCTTCCTGTAGGGGATGGTACTGTGCCGCAGCGGTCTTTGAGCCGATGATGCGACTCATGTTGGCGCGATAGGTCCGGAATCGCTGGTTATACGGCGACAGCCCGAGGCTCTGATCCCAGCCGACCCTGCATGTGCAATTGAGACGCCATCAGCTTATACATGTCGTTTTGACCGGAGAACATTCGACGTACAATTGGCCACAGAAGACTTGAGACGGCCGCGACGAATATTTCACGGAGCGCTTGTCAAACAGGTCAAACGTGATTTGGGCGTCGTTGATGATGATGACGGGCAAGCCCATGAGCTTGAGGGAGGATATCGGTCCTATTGGGAAACGTTGCAAATTAGCAGTAGCCCTTCGCCATTGATAAAGGTGCATGGCAAGCAATTGAAGACGATTGAAAGAATCGCATACGGACCATATTTCGACTTATGCTCCAGCCAGTGGTGAGCTTCCATGACGCCTGGTTTGGGCATATCGTTGATGTTTCCGAGGAATGGGATCCCCTTGGGCCCCGGGGGCAGTGGGAGCTGCGACCGTTGTTTCGTGAATAGCACGGCAATGTAGACGATCAGGCCTACGGCGAGGCCGACGACGATGGTAGAGACCGCCATTGTCGCGCGGGGAGGTCAGCTTAGGTCGCACTATTGTGGTTGTTTGCAAGAGGAGAGGTCGGCGACAACGACTACTGGGCCCTTGGGATAAAGCATTGGGAGCAATCCACATCGAATATTGACATGAACACTCGGTCGGTGCTTGCTCGTGCTCGCGCTTTTTTTCCTCCTCCTGTAACCCCGACATTGAATGCGGGTGGACGGGGTTCTTTTGCCTGCCTGCCTAATTGGGAGCTGATGATTGGGCCGACCATGAACCATTGCAACGGTGTCATTGAACTTGTCGGGGATATGTGCCTTACGAGTACTCCGTATATACGGAGCCCGTACATGTACCATTGACATGGGGAGACGAAACCTCGGTGTCTACATGTACATGTATCGTCCGCCTTCCGAGTGCGCGTACTCGTCGTGTTCTTATTACTGTTTGCTATAGTTTGTATTACTATTCTACATGTGCCTTAGGGCTTACAGTAGTATATATGTCTGGTGTATCTCGTACCTGTCATCTCCAGGCCCTGGGAACATTATGTACATGCAGTACATGTATCAATTGCTCCCTGCTCCCTCGCTTGCCGCGGAGGTACTCGTACGACGTTGGTTGTACTACATGCACATGTAGGGATTCATCAAGTTTTCATTATAAAACCTGGTTCTCGCCGCACTTGCATTAGTGCATTGGCTTGTTGGCTGTCGTCCTCCGGAGTATCCTGTTGCACTTGCGTAGTGTAGTATCCGTACTCCGTACTGTATTACTCGTACTCGGTAGCTGTTTTAGAAAAGCGTGTTCGAATACAATCTAAAGAAAAAGCTTTCGCTTCATCTCCATGCCTTCGACTACTGGAGAAGAAAAAAAAATAGAATATGGTTGTTTGCATATACTCGTACGCGTACCCTGGTGAGATCGTGATATACACATCGTGCAGGCTCCCCAACAGAAACTTTAGATTGAGTATTGCCATTGACGTATGACAAGGATAGGGGAAATGATGAAACATATGGCTGTGTCGATGTTCATCATCATGGTTCTCCCTACGTACGATGGTGGACGATCTCCCCCAGATATATATGAGAGGTCGTCGACAGATCCTTGTAGGGTTCTCCAGCCCGTCATGATAGAGTTATTAACACGGCACTTGTTACACAGTCCTTCATTAGGCACTACGGAGTTATTTTTGCGGGAGAGGGATTGAAAAGGATTGCAATGCCTGTTCCATGGATCGGTATGCTTGTCAGCCTAGACGAGTACTACTCTTGCATCAAGTCAGGTCTCACCACCCCTGCAGGTGCCATCGACGACATCTGCAAGTCTGTAACTAAGAGAAGTGACCCCCTTTTCCTTGTGAGGGCGTTGGTGCATAACGCTCGATGGAAAACATCAGACCAGCCTCTTCAAATCACCGAGTCCAGTTTATATTTCCTTCCGCCGTCCCTTGAAGACTTCCCTCATAGTCCTGGCTGTGCCACAACATTCCTGCTAGTAACAACAGCGTACAAACAGACGCACTTGTTCAAAAGTTGCGACTACTTCGTCATGAGGCTCTCGTTTCTCTTCAGTTTATCCGCCTTTTTCATTGGCAGCGCCTTTGCTGCTGGGAACGACCCCTTTTCGGACCTCCCATCATGCGCTGTAGGTTGGAGGACCAAATACTATTCGGAACTGCCATAACTTGTCAAAACTGACCTCGGGCCGAAATTAGCTGGAATGTATGCAATCGAGTATTGGGCAGTCATCATGCTCTCTCACAGACATCGCCTGTCTTTGCGCGGATGAGACCTTTTCTGCTGCAACACAAGTCTGTCTAGCACAGAGCTGCACAGTGAAGGAAATTTTGAGTAAGTGATACTCCAGAAGTTGCAGCGTCCCGGACGTCCGCTGGGACACGAAAGGACATGAGTAAAACTGACATTGTTCAGCATCTACAAACGCCACCATGGTTTCGTGTGGTATCGAGGCAAAGGATACATCCGTCAAACTTACAGGCGTCGCTCTCTCCTTCGGGATAACGTCCCTCATACTCGTTATACTTCGTGTCCTCGGCAGGGTCTCGTTTCTCAAATCTGGTCTATACTGGGACGATACCCTCATCATCATATCCATGGTACAGTGCCTTCCTGTCGTCTCGGAAGTCAACATTGGTTAACGTTGATCTAGGTTATCCTTTGTGTTACCACGGGTATCTGTGTCACTAGTAAGTGATCCCGTAGCATCGAACCCACCATCATTACAAGACATCACTGGAACCTGACACTTCGATCCAGTGGCTGAATATGGCATGGGCAAGGACTTCTGGTCTATTCCATTCGACGACCTCTACGTGACCTTCCAGGTGAATACCCCCGCCCAACTACCGATCGACTCCACAACGACATGTACAGGACATTCGTAGCTGACATAGGGTGACAGATGCTGTACTTGGCCGAAATCTTCTACATGGCTGGCGAGATGTTCGCCCAGCTATCTATCCTAGCCTTTTACATGCGCATCTTCCCCGAGAGCGTGACGGGACTCCGAACGGCTTCTTACATTTTGGGCGCCGTCGTCGTAGCTTTTGGTATCGCGAACACGGCTTGCATGATCTTCCAGTGCAACCCCATTCCCTACTTCTGGACCAGCTGGTCAGGAGAGACCCAGGGAACATGTATCAACATCAGCCTCTTTTCGTGGATTCGCGCCGGCGTAGAGATCTTCCTCGACGTTGCAATTCTCTCACTGCCACTGCGTGATCTGCTCAAGTTGCAGATGAGCCGGAAGAAGAAGACACAGGTCATAAGTCTCTTTGCTCTGGGTTTCTTGTCAGTGGCCATCCAACGCTGTTTCATCTTATCATCTCATCTAACACTCTCACCCCAGGATCACCATCGTGAGCATTCTGCGGCTGCAGTCAATCGTGCAATTTGCGACGACTAGTAACCCGACATGTAAGTCATTCAGTCTCCTTACCAATTACTGACGTGGACACCAGCTGACTATGTATGTGTATAATGCAGTGGACAACACCCCAGGTCTCTGTTGGAGTCTCGTTGAGAACAACATGCTAGTCATCTGCGCCAGTCTGCCCGCGGCTCGTTCATTCATCATGCACCTCATCCGCAAGGATAAGGGCTCGGTGCCCAGCTACGGCCGCTCTACAGGAAGCAGTTACATTCGCCAACAAGACTCTAAGGGACAGGGATCCCATCAGTTGAGGAGCCTCGGCCAGTCGGACGCCAGTAGCAAAACCCGGGTTGGTGTCACCGAGTCTGACGAGGAGCTCGTGGACACGAGGAATCGCAAGTACCCGGTTGCTTAGGAGGCTGTCTTTATTCGGTATAAAATTTGATTTTATCAGGAATATGTTTTGAGATACATACATGTAGTTTGTGGCCTATCAAACATCTACATACACAGATGTGCCGCTGTGCTGTGCTTGTTTTGCTACAGCACGCAGCCTCCATGTCTTGCCACGCCTGGCAGAGGCCTAGATAGCTCTGACAATATCGTGGGAGCCATTTATAAAAAGGCAGAAGGGACAACAATTATCAATACAATATTTTGGTCCCCTTTTTTGACTGCCGTTGTGACGCCCGCATTTCCCAACTTACATGTACGTCTCGAAGAGCAACGACAAGGCACGGATGCCTAGGGTAAGAGCCAGGGAAAAAAGGCATTCGCTTCAACATAATCTCAACTCCACTACTAGACCACAAGATGCCGTCCATGCCTTACAGTAATCTGCATACCTTTACTATATATGTTACTGTGTGGGTATAACGCTGCGCTTTAAAAGGAAGAAAGAAAAACATGGGGGTAAAAACAGCAAGGCGGGACAAGACCATCTCGGCCCCGGGTTACGCGGCGGCCATCACCTCAACCGACTGATCGACGGCGTCGGTCTTGGCCGAGTTTTGAGTTTCTTACCCGTCTGGGCAAATCCTCTCGAGTACCTTCTCATCGGCAAACTTCTGGTCCTCGGCCCCACTGACGCCATTTTCGCACCGCCTCTGTGCTAAATACGACGATGCCGAAAGTATTGTGGGCAAAAGCAAAAGAGAACAGAGAAGGGAAGAAAGACGGTGATACTCTGGTGGCATCATCCCCACTTGGCCGTCGGTCTCTCGACAAGCCTCCCCGACACCATCGGCAGCGTCACCTTCCCAACCTCCATGTCCACGAAGCGATCGCAGAAGTCCTCTTCCAACTCTGTAAAGGTCATCTGGTCGTATATCTCGCCCACCGCGTCCCGCAGCCCGAGCACCTCGACCTGTGTCCGGCCCTCGGCCAGGTCCCGGTAGTGCATCTCAACGAGGGGGCCCCGCACCGACTCCTCCTCATCTTCTGCATCTTCGCTCTCGGTGTCCCCCTCGCCCTCCGGTTCGGCCGCATTATCTCGAGGGTGTTGGGCAATCTCCTCAAATTGCCAGCACGTCGTCGAGAGCATGTCGCGCCCACCGTACATCTCTCTCCAGTTGAGTTTGCCCATGCGGGCGAGGTATCTGAGATCGGTGCTCTCGGGGTCCGCCAGACTCAGCATCCGGGGAGGCATCAGTGAGTCGAATTCCTCCTCCTCCTCAACATCGTATTCGTCTTCTTCTTCTTCTTCTTCATGGGCCTGGGCCTCGTCGTCCTCGCCTTCGCCACGTGCCAACTGGTCCAAGCCCCCGCACCGCCAAGCCTCCTCATCATTGTCGTAGAGTCGCCCATAGTCCCGCACTTCCTTTATCTTGCACATGACACCGTGGAGGTTCTTGAGAAACGGTTTGTCCCTGAGCCGCGCACTGGGTGGCAGCGGCAGCGGCCCCCACACGATGTAGATGCACTCCAGGGACGGGAGGTACCCCGCCAGCTGGGTGTACCAGTCGATGCTGTAGTAGGCCGTAAAGGCCGGCAGGGCGAGGTATTTGATCCGCCGTAGCGCCTCCGCCCTTTGGGCGTTCTCCTCATTGATGCCTTCCCGATCCTCCGGGTCCTCATCCTCCAGGTCGTAGACCGAGGCGACGTCGACGCCGTCGGCCATCCTCATGGCCGACTGCATCATGAAGTCTCGCCGCTCCCGCGGCACGTACAGGATGTCGTGGTCTGGGTTCCAGGCTCGCACCACGCACGGGCGCGACTCGTAGAACATGTCGTAGTTTTGAAAGGCAAGTAATCGTGCCAGTTTTCTCTGCTTCTCGTCTGCTTCCTCCTTTTCCTTGTCCTTGGTCTCGCCGCCGTTTTCGCTAGATTCGACCGTGCTTGGCGCCTGGGACGCTCTTGACTTGAGCATGAGCATATAGTATGGAGACGCATAGGTCTTGGCTGTGCATATGCGGTCCGCTTCCCTCAGGGCCTTGATATCGACAGCGCTGGTCTCGGGGTCTGGGTCCCCCTGCATCCGTTCACGGTATCGTCTCCGCGCCTCGACTCGCGCACCGATCCTCTTCAGGTACACTTGCGCGAGCATGCGCGACTCGCTGTTGACGTAGAGCGCCGCAGTGGCCGGCATCTGCATTTCGAACTTGCAGCTTGCGTCCAGGTCGTTCGCCCCGCAGAGCCACCGGTCACTAAAGAGACCCACCATGCGGCCACCGAAGTCTTCGTCCAGCAAAAGGTTCCATATCATGATCCTGATCTCCATTGGGAGCTCATTGAACTTGTGGAATTCGATCGACGACGCAGCCGACTGGCTCTCTGGTGCTGCCATATTCAAAATCTTGTCAACTCCGTGCATATTCTCGCATCGTATTTCGTGTTGTCATTAACTAGAATGTTTGTAAATGTGTCTGCTCCATTGAAAACGAATGATGATGGTTTGCTGTGTCGTTACAGTGGTGGGGGAGACGCGTCTAGCGCGTTTAGTGCGTCATCCAGGGGCAGTCACGGCCAAGGGCACTAGAGGCTGACGTCGTGAGCATCCGTGCATGTCTTGTGGAACCCCAATGGTGTCGAAGCTAACGCTTGTGTCAAGACAGTGGCCAATTGTTAAGAGAGTTGCTTGTCACATATAAAAGACTATTACAAAGTGTACTCCGTTCATCAGTGCGGTATTTTTATTCTTCATTTAATTTATTTATTTTTATTTATTTATTAATTTTTTTTTTTTTTAATAATTAGTGAGCTAAAGATGAAATCATCAGGAGGTGTAACGCGAGATCAGCTGTAGACATGTTCAAAAGAAGACGATTACTGCTACTACTCCTTACATCCGTTTCCCCAGACTGTTGCACGTGACTGAAATTTGAATAGTAATCAGAAAGCTGACAACGCTGCGTCCATAATAGCTGTCGCACTTATTGGTACCACTTCCACGGTATAGAGCTCTCCCCTGCTCTTGCCCATTCGCATCCATCTCAACGTTCACTTTGGCTTCATTGGCCCCCAAAAACCCCCCAAAAGAGTGCGTGGGTCGGCCCAGACCGGAGAGAAGGAAGACTTGTCAGCAGGTTTTGTTTCTTCTTTATCTTTATCTTTTTTTTCCTTTCTATCACTCTTTTCTCTACTGCGGACGCACGCGTTATTACATGTCTTGATTTGAACTTATAAAGCGTGGTCGCCCCGCCGCTAATGTCTGGCCGGAGCGCTCCTCGTTCCAAGACTGGTGAGTATTACTCCTTTTGTTTGACCCGCCTCCCATTGTTTGTCGCCCCTCCAGTGTCCAAGAAGACCTAAACACATGCGGGTGCGTGGTTTGATGACAGACGGTGGATGTACCGTTGCTAATGATTGTTTCCAGGCTGCTTCACATGTCGTCGTCGTAAGGTGAAGTGCGACGAGCAGCACCCAGACTGTAAAAAATGTTCCACCCTGAGCATAAAATGCCACTGGGACGACCCGAACCCCAGGCCGAGCAGGCGACGTGGAAGGGTAGGAGACGCAGCTGCAGTTGCAGAACAAGGGACGACAACCACAGCTCTCGTTGTTCCGCAGGGGTGGTCTCCATCCAGACATGACTCGACATCATCTTCTTCTTCCTCGTCGTCGACGTCGGCGTCAACGTCAACGCCCTACTCGTCCGCTACGACGACAGTTGTGCTCGATGTTCCGCACGGGTTCAACATGAACTTTTGTTACCAACAGCAGCACAGGTCCCCACTGACGTACACTCCGATGTACCGCCGGGTATCCGACTGGGAAGGGAACATGACATGCGGCAACTCGCTCCAGCTGTCGGACACGGACCGCCAGTATTTCCAGTATTTCCCCTCGTCGTCCCTCGTGGCTTACTACATGAAGAAGTGGCAGTGGAGCACCTTTGGATTCCTCTACGGCGGTCCCGCGGCGGGCAACAAAGCCATCATGAGGCTTTTCATGGCCATTGCGGCTAGCGAGATGCATCGCAAGGGACTGACTGTCAGGGGGCGAAACAGTTCTGCTTCTGCTGCTGCCGCTACTCCCACGGCGGAAGATCACTCAGCATATCATTATGCTATGGCGGTGAGGGAGCTCAATCAGATGATTAGTACGGTAGCGCGAGAGACGCAACAGAAGAAGGACCAAGGCGCTATGCAGAAGATTGAGCTGGTGTTTGTCACCATGTTTCTCATGATTATGCACGAGTGGCATTTTGGGAGGGACGTACGGCATCTTGATATGCATATTATGGGGATGAGGTCTTTGCTGCACGGCCACCCGGATATCTTACGCGTGGATGACTTGAATGGTCTGTTGCTCTCGCCGGGTGTTCACTCACAGAGGGAAGGGGAGGTCCTTGTTCGTCGGAAACTTATTTGGGCGCAGCTTCTGTTGTGGATTTTGTGAGTTTTACTCATCTCGACCTTTTCTGGAGAAGCCAACGAAGAAAGAAGTGGAAAGGACGACTGATGCATGTGCTAATTTATTATTTGGCAGATATATTGACGTCACCTCTCGCCCCATGGGCATCACCCAGTCGCTCTACGAATACGTTGTCCAGACTGGAAACCCCTCGCTGCAACCGGACCGGCTACATCGTTGTGCCAGGATGTGGGGACGATGTCACTGGGGGTCGCAGTATCCAAACGGCCAAGTCGCGGACGACATGGAAAATTATCGTGCCCTGGAACTGATACAGGTGGGCATGACGCTGGGCCATAGAATGTGGGACGTCTTGTTCAAGGGTCCCAATCCATCGGACAGTGCCGACATACTCTTCGGCGACATGATGGCCGTTATCGACGTACGTTTACTCTCCCTGGGCAATATATAAATGAAGACATGCACAGACAGGACGCTGACTACGTATTAAAACAAAAAGACATACTCGGACCTCTTTGTGACAGCCAACTTCGTACCAAGGACACTGACCAACCGCGCAGCCGGCCTCGTCAATGTAGCCGTTGCAAGCGTATACACCCGAGTCCTCTTACACAGACGACTTTTCCGTCCCGCGCACAGCCCTCTCACCCCGCTCGACCGCCAGGCATTGCATCAGATCACGGAGATGTGTCGGAGGCAGAGGGCCATCAATGTGAGGCTTCTCCAGCGCCTGCGCTGGTCTGTCGTGGCCGTCGTTGTCAATACGGAGGATGCCGTAGAGAGGGATTGGATGCTCGAGGTCGTGGAGGAGCTGAGGAATCTTGATATAGAGGGGGCTTGGACGTTAAATTTTGCCCGGCGTGTGTTGGCGAAGGAGAAGGAGTTGGGTCCGGGGGGCTGGGTCAACATGGGTGCCATGTTAAGGGAGGGGATGAATTGATGGGGAATCGTGTTTTTAGAGGATAAGTATACCCCAAGATACCTTGATTGATTTCGGTTCACGTTTCTTGGTTGTTCAATTCCTACGAGTGACCATGTTCTTTCCGAGACTGCAGAACTGGGCTGGAATCTCACTTGCACGGTCCGATGAATATGGAGGAGGTCCCGGACCGAGGCTCGTGTATCTCAATTCTCGGTAACGTAACATGGCCGGTCATGCTTGGCAATATTTACTGCTACAGCGGCGATAAGAAGCGGTGATGTAGGGATTCTGGAGATAATAAACAACCAACTCCGCTCTCGGGGACTTTATCTCATGTGGTGCTACCCGCTGTGGGTAGCCCAGCTGCTACTGCGGGGAATTCCATTCTTGGAAATAGGCATGTTCCTGGGCCCCGGGGAAGTCCAGGCTGCATCCCGGCCTTGATCACCTCAACGCCATGTAACCACGTGGATGGATGTAACGTCAAGTACTAGTACTTCATTAATTGTCTCCAGAACCTATCGTCGGTTTCAATAGTTCAATCGACGTTACCCGCTCCCAACCATGGACCGTCAGATATGGAAGACACATAGTGTAAGGAGGATTGAAGATAGCACAGGTTTGAATGTAAAAATTAAGGGCAACTTCAACAGACCGCTTGTGTAAATAGTCAGTAACTCCCGGTAACTGCCCTTCAAGTGTCAAACAATCAATTGCATTTCCCATCCCCCGACATCTACCATGGCCGCCTACCTCCTGTCTCTATGCGCATTAGCACACATCGCGAGCGCACAGATACGAGGCTTCTACATCGACTGCAGCTCCCCCACCCCCGGTAACGGCACACTAGAGGGACCATGGAACTCCCTCGCGCCAGCCAACAACTTCACCTTCCAGCCAGGTGACGCGATATACCTCAATTCAAGCGTCACCTGCACAGGCACCCTGAGTCCTCTAGGTAGCGGCAACGTCACCGACCCGATCCATCTCACCTCGTACCCGGTGGACTCCATCCTGGGTCCTCCCGTGATCAATGCCAACGGCGCCAACTCGTCGCTGTACCTCAAGAATCAGGACTACTGGCGCGTATCCAAGATAGCATTCACCAACCCGGCCAAGTCCCTCGGACGGCGTCAGGGTATCTTGATCCAGGCTGACGACGGGAACGTGCACTTCAACATCACCCTCGACCGCAACACCATCTACGACGTTGCCGGCCAGACGGACAAAGGCAACTTCAGTTCTGACTTTGCCAACTCGGCTGGCATCACACTTGCTGCTCTGAACGGGAGTACCTTCTCGGGAGTGTGGATCCGGGACAACGACGTGAAGGACTGCGGAGGCGGGGCTATCAAGGTCCGACCGGGCCAGACTGACGTTCTGGGGAATGGCATTCGTGTGTCGCACAACACCATCACGGGGTGCGGCGGTGACGGCATCGTCGTGTCCTACGCTGACTCTCCACTGATAGACTACAATGTCGCTGCTGATCTGGGAAGGGGCAAATACCCCTGGTCGGGAGGGAACTTTGCAGGACTGTGGGTGATGGCGTCGCATAACCCCGTCTTGCGCCACAACGTCGTCTACGGGAGCATCATGAGTGTGCATGACAGCACGGCATTCGACTGCGACTGGGGCATCACGGGCACGTGCATCGTGGAATACAACTACAGCCATGACAATGCGGGCGGGGCCTTTCTCGACTGCGACGGGTGTGGCGTCTCCAAGGGCACGAATCAGATTGTCCGGTACAATATCTTTGAGAATGACTGTCGCATGATTAGCGTGGGCGACACGGCCGTGCTCGACTTCTACAACAATATCATGTACTGCGCTGAGAAGGACTTCTCCCTTCAGCTGCCGCAGACGACGCGAATGACGAATAATATCTTTGTCGGCAAGAATGGAAATGGTACCTTGCCTATGCATAGTGGTGTTACTTGGAGGAACAATTTGTTTCACGGGGTGACGCCACCGACGGAGAATGGGATTGTTGGTGATCCCATGTTTGTGGACCCCGTGCGGAAGGGGAGGACGCTGGGCGCTGGGTTTGCGTATAAGTTGCGCGAGGGGTCTGCTGCGCTTGGCGCGGGGGTTATTATTGAAGGGTCTGGAGGGGTGGATTATTTTGGGAAATCGGTGTACGATGATAAAAGGGGCAACATTGGACCTTATGCTGGGGAGGCTGTCAAGGGGATATCAATTGGAGCCTGGTAGATACATGTACATAACCCTGGGTTTCGGGTATAAACGAAAAACAGGGTTATGTGAAGTCTTACCCTCGACCCCAACCCCAGATTATCGCACCGCGTGTCATAGAAACGTGGGGCAGTGAATAACAGAGAACATTACTCTGCGTAGAACATGTGGAATATGAATCGAAGTAAACAATCATGATGTTCAAGACTCTAGTAGCTCTTGTGGGAATTATAACCTTGAGTGTAATCGGTTACTCCCGTTAAGGCGTTGGCATATGCCATTTTCTACAACACAGAAGACTCGTGTAAGCCACATGTAATTGACGAATCGAAACATCGTATCTAGACAGCATTTTCAGTAGGCCGACTTGCATACAATTAATTTGTTTAGGGGTTCCCAGAGATAAGAATTTGAACGCTCGTCACTGACGTTTATGCAGACGCTACGTGTGATATGGACCAGCATCGTCATCATGTAACCTTCTACCCCCAGGACCATCGTATCTTGATGCTGGGTACCAATTGTCACGTATTAATTCCATACACAAGATAGTAGGAGCAGGGATTTGTGAGGAATGCGGGTTGAGCTAGTTATTCCCTTTAACCAGGGGCCAGGGCTGCGGTGAGACCCCGCCAAGCTGGTGTAGGACCGGCCATGTCTCTGTTACAAGACACCTTGTTACAGGCAATTCATGGTATTGGCATGTTGACATTACCTATCTACCTCTCATCAATTCAATCACCGGAGCTAGATAAATACGCAGCCATTCTCCCTTGAGTGAGGGGTTGCCGTAACTAACAAGCTCCCCTTTGGAAGCATTGTCCATTCAACCAAACGAGGTGCAAGCATGCTATACCGATTTTCAACCATGCTCCAATGGAGCACTATCATCCCTGGTCTGATACTTGCGACGACGGCTTCTGCAGAAACAATTTCACACAGTGTCAAAAGAGCGCCGTCCTCCTGGGTCCACCCAGGAATTCTCATGAACCAGACTCAACTCGACTTCATGCGAACCAAGGTCAATTCCGGAGCACAACCTTGGTCTGACGCCTACAAGCTATTACAGTCCAATCCCTGGTCCAGCAAGACCCGCGAGGCAAGCCCCGTCCTCACCGTTCAATGCGGCAGCTACTCAAACCCAGATGTTGGGTGTACGGCGGAGCGGGAAGATGCCACGTCGGCCTACGCAACCGCTCTGGCCTGGTACATCACCCAGGATCAAGACTACGCGGACAAGGCAATCTCCTACATGAACGCTTGGTCCTCCACCATCAAGGCTCACAATGATAGCAACGCCCCTCTACAGGCTGGGTGGGCTTCGTCCGTGTGGACGCGGGCAGCCGAGATTATTCGATACAGCGACGCTGGCTGGGAAGAACCCGACATCTCTCAGTTTGAGGACATGCTCCGCGATGTTTACCTGCCTCTTATTATTGGGGGGAATACAAATGCCAATGGAAACTGGGAGCTTGGTGAGTTCTTTCAACCATGGTGGGAACACTAACATTGTCTGACCTCGGGTGCTACAGTAATGATGGAGGGGGCAATCAATATCGCAATCTTCCTTGAAGACTCTGGTGTCTACGACGATGCGCTTGAAATCTTTCTCAACCGTGTACCGGCATACATCTACATGACTAGCGATGGCGATGTCCCCCAAGCACCAGTGGGCTCAGGGTATACGGGCTCAAGCCTCATTTCATATTGGCAAGGTCAGGATACCTTCCCGCTAGATGGGATGGCACAGGAGACCTGTCGAGACCTGGAGCACACAGGGTATGGGATTTCTTCAATCTCCCACGTCGCCGAGACTTGTATGATCCAGGGAGATGACTTATATGCCACCTCGGTCGGGAGCCGATTGGAAAGCACAATGGAGTTCCATGCTCAGTTCGGACTTGGAGGAGACGTTCCCTCCTGGCTATGCGGTGGGAGCCTTAGCGGACAATTGGTCAATGGTACGTCCTCGCTTTCTATTCAGACCGTTCATTTATAACTGACACCCTTGGCAGTTACCGAGGTCGGCTACAGCACTCTCGCCATCCGCAAGGGTAAGAGTATGCCCAACACGCGCGAGTACACGGCCCAGCAACGACCTGGCGGCGCAAACTCGCTGTTTGTCGCGTGGGAGACCCTGACGCACGCTATGACAAAGCTTTGAAATTACCCGACGGTACACTCCCAGGAATCGGGGATTATCACAATACGGCGTTGCCACGGGACCCACAGATAGTCAATCGATGATGAGCATTGTCACGTCTTTATCCTCATGGGTTAAGCCACAGTGGGCCTGCACATTTAGGCTATGATGCTGAAACTAGAGTATTGATATTACCCGGTGATACAACGGTGCAGCTGGATACACATACGTGTTCCCTAAATTTAAGGATGCAACGTTGATTTAACGGCTTACACTTTCTAAGCCGCTCATCTGCGATAAAGTCATGCACACGTGTTCGGAGTCAATGTGTATATTGATATGTAATGGCTCCTTTTGCATTGGGCCATTGTATGTCCATCAACAACCACGTGGCTGGTCTTAAACACGGCCTTCCGTTCGGCTTGTGAGACCCTTTAGCTACTACTGTGAAAAAAGGATGCACGTGTGTGGAGATTAACAAGCAGACCAGCCCGATATTGTCCCCATGTTTAACGGTTGTGTACAGAGACTAAATCGTGGCAACTGTGGTTCTCTTTACGCCGGCCAACTTGGTTCTCTGCGTTACTGTCAGTATCAGTGCATACCAAAACCGCGTAAGTCCATTGATAACCTACCACGAGCATAAAGGAGAGGATCAGACTGAGCGTAGTGGCGGCCAAGAAGAAGGCCCAAATGCCCTTCATAGCTCTTGCAATCTGCGAGATGACAATGCTTTTTTCATCATCTGAAAGGCTCTGAAAGGCACTGCTGCTTGTGCCAGCGATGAGAGTACCTATTCTGTCGGGGGGTATATGGGGCAGGGCGTTTCCGACTTTCGTTACCGCCGTGTTGTGGAGGAGACTCCCACTGAGGGCCAGGAAGATAACCATGCCGAGGTCCTGGGCTAGTTTGTAGACCTCTATGTTAGTTGCTTACTCGACTGATGGGGAGGGAGGTAGTACTGACAGATTGTCATGGCGCCTACAGCGTTTGCAATGTCATGCGTTGGGACCAGCGACTGTACAATGGCAAAGCCGGCTACAATGTAGCAGCCCGCGCCGGCGCCAATGAGGATGTTGTACCCATATATATTAGCATTGGCCGTGGCCTCATCAACTGTGTCTGTTTATTCAATTAGTAAGGCAATGGAACCAGAAGTTTTATGAAACTAACACATCAACGCGGCCCCGACAAGAGCGAGCGAGCTACCACCAATATACCAGGCTGCAATGAACCCGTATCGGGGCATCAAGAAGCCATTGGCCATGGATGCGACGACCATGAACATGATCAACGGGAGAAGACGAACACCCGCTTGGAGTGCTCCGTCGCCCTACAGAAACAATCAGTGTCGGTTCGATCTTTGAATTCGGATGATACATACCCTGATAAACTGGAAGTATAAGGGGATGTAATATGTCATTGCCTGTGGAGGAATATCAGCGTTGAATCTCCCGATTTCAACATTGAGGGAGCTCACGAGTACAACACCCGATGACAGGAATACTTGTAGCTGCATGACCACTAGGACTGGCTGATTGAGAAAGTGCAAGGGGCATAAGCGGTCTTCCTTGGCAACCAACGGGTGCAGCTTCAGAGCAATGATAAAGACAATCAACAGGACCCCTGTGACAGCCCACAGAGCGATGACGATCCCAGACCTGAACGGGTAAACGACGCCTGCGAATGTAAGAACGACAGTCAAGCAAGTTGACCCAGTGATGAATATGAAGGCATTTATCCAATCGACCTGACGCATTTTTTCTACCAAAGTCTTCTCCGGGTGAGGGTCGAAGTTGGGGAAAAGGAAGAGGTACGCTGGCGCAAATGCTGCTCCGATGGGGAGATTGACATAGAACCCCTTATTTCTGTTAGCATTGATTGATTTGTGACTTGATAGAAGTGAATTCATACCCATCTCCATGTAGCACCGCTAGAAGCAAATGCACCACCGACCTAAACGGACCTCACAGTCAGCGTACTTTCGTATCGTACACTTACGAGAAACGTCAATCTTACCACTGGTCCAAGAACACTGCCTATTCCCCACATGGCAGTACTCCCAGCAAGATATGCAGGCTTCTCCTTCTCACTCGACAAGACAGAGACATATGTCAAAGTACCAGAGTACATGCCAGACCCGCCAACACCAGCGATAACACGTCCGATTATAAGAGCCTCGATATTGGGTGCAGCGCCACAGATAAGGCTACCGACTTCGAACAGGACGATGTTGAATATGTAGACCCACTTGATGTTGAAGACACCGTATACCTTGCCCCAGAGGAGGATGAACATGGTACCTAGGGCGAAGCCGGTTCCGATCCATGTTAGAAGTTCGAGGTGGCCGAAGTCACTGATGATTGCGGGCTGTATGTTTGCGACGATGGTGTTGTCTAGCGCGAAAAGAAGGGTTGTAGAGAGCATGGCTGAGTATGCGATAGCCCACTGATGATGTCGTATTAGCACATGTGGTGGCCTATCTTCACTGATGGAGGATACTCGCCTTCCAGCCGTGGATTCTGCGAGGGCTCTCGTCGGTCACGGGCGCATCGTTGATGTTGGTTTCATTGGTTCCGGCAGTGGCATGGATACGGGCTTGTGAGCCGAGTTCTTCCATATTAGCATCTTTTTCAACGTCCGGGTTGGCCGGGGTGGTGGTAGTTTCGTAGCCCATGTTGGAGAAGATGGGGAGGCAGGTAAGTGATTTCGGAAGTTTCACGTACGCCAATATTTCTGGAAAGGTGGTGGTAAATAGCTTTATGAAGGAGGAGGTAGCGACTGTGCAGACTTATGACAGAAAACATGCAATTATACCACTAACAGCGAGTGGGACGGACACGGAGCGGACACGGGTACGAGAGACCCACAAGGCCCGGAGGTCGCCCCGCGGCCACCGACGGAGGACCGTAATTGGTTCAACGAACGGGTCTATCTCGGGCGCTAGTCCGCCCTCCACCGAGGAAGCATCCCGATTGATCAGTCTACGAGGTCAGCGGCTCCGTCTTAACATTTCGTTATAGAGAACGGATCAGTGATTCGAAAGTCGAAATACTAAAAGGCTTATTGAAAAACTGCAGGTTTCATTCATGTTTCTGTTTTCTATTCAAGATAGTCCGGCCGTTTCTAAAGTGCCCATGAGTCAAAACCATTCTTCTCATCCCAAACCTGCAACTCTGCTTCAACATGTGTAACAGATTGATGCCAATGGCCGTCCGACTCCTCAATGTGATCCAATGCAGCTAGCAGTAGTCTCGAGGAGGCGACAACACCAACCATGGCCTCGCGTTTCCCATCGACGGTAAGTTCACGATGAAAAGCCTTGAGAGCCATGGTGAGAGGCCAGGCAATGAAGATGGCCTGCATCATTATTATGTCACTGTCTGGTACTCCTGGCGAGGACAGATTGAGTCTCACGGCACTGGTGATCTGGAATGCAGCAGCCGTGGCGCGCCGCTGGCTCTCGGCCGTCATCGACGAGGGAAGCCCCTGCTCGTTGCCCTGCGTCATGGCCAGCTCGTGCAGGAAGATCTCGGTGGCCCGTAGGTTCAGGTATAAGCTGAAGGCTATTGGGTCCTCTCGTATGGAAGTGGCATTGAGATGTCGTTTAAGTATGTTGAATAGCTGGTCAGTTCTCTTAACAAGGGCGTAGTACCCGTCCCAGAATCCGCCTGATGCACATTTCTGTTCGTGTTGGAAGCAGTGGAGAGCCAGTTCGACCATTAGTACACATCCTGCGTACGAAGACACCTCGGGGCTGGGGCTAGTGTGCATGGTCGGGAGGAATGGCGTCTCCAGAATCGTGATGTTGGATCTCAACAATCCTGGGGATGGAAGGTTGATGCGGAAATCCTATCAAAGGTGCCAGTTAGCTATCATTGCCAGTCGGCTCTAATGTGAAAGCCTTCATCGTACCTTCACATCCCCAAGGTCGCACGACCAGCCAGTGCGTGTTTGTATGTAGCTGTGCAAAATGTACAGAGCCCAGAATGTCCGTCTCCATTCCTCTAGAATAGCGGGTTCTGCAGTTCGCGGCAGGCCGAGACGAGACTTGATGTCGCGACCTCCATCCTCCTCACGCTGGTCCATACGCATTAAGCCCAACAGTTTACACACCATCGTCGCCCGTCCCAACGTTAGCCAGCTCAATTCCAACTTTCGATTCATGGCCTCGTAACGACCGATGAGCACCAGAGCCTGCAAGAAGTTGATATTGTCCATGTTTCCTTCTCGCTCACACCTTTCCGCGTAGTTACGTGCTAGCTCGTAGCATAGAGTCTGCCTGGGGATGTCCTCGGTAGGGTGGACGAAGCCTGCCAGGGCCACGGCATGAGCCAGGGCGCTTGAGGCAAGGCCTCTGTCACCAGAGGGTTCCGTCGTGAACCGATCTTTGTTGACGAATGGGAAGGAGAAGTATACCGACTCGAAGAATCGATTGTGTAATTCTCCTAGCTCAGCTGGGGGTACTTCCTTCTCTGGAAGGTCGCGGGGTCCAGGCTGCGTTAAATCTTGGTTGAACAACAGGCTATCCAAAGGCTCGAGTGCTGTCAGAGGACCGTTTGTCCAGTCAAGCGTCACATTGGAGCCTTCCTCGCCATTGAAATTGTTGAGCATATCAGTGTCGACTAGTGCCTCCGCATTCGTATCCGTGCCGATGTTGGCCACAGTTGATTCCGCCAACGCCTGGAGTTGGGGCGTTACTGCTACTTCTGGTGGCCTCGGTCGCAATACTTGTCGCGAGCTCGTAGCAGGAGATGTGGCACCACCCGTGTTCAGCCATGGCTCTGGGTCAGCTGGGCGGGTGGGATACAATGGGGATTCCCTTGGTGTGGCCAAAGCGAGTTGTGCCTCAGTCCTTTCCAGTCTCTCTTGAAGCTGTCGCAATTGATCGTCGCGTGTGCGATGCTGCACTGCCTGGCTGTATCCGCAAGGTTGATTGAGGCGCTCGCATCGTCTTTTATTTTCATCGCGTGTCTCCTTAGCTTTCATTTCATACTCCAGTCTTTCGAGAGAGGCAACAAACCTGCACTTTGGTAGAGCTCGATCGCACCGTACTTTACGCTCTCTAATTGCCGAGTGTGTTCAAGTTAGGCCCGCTCCAACCCATTGCGACAAAAGGGAGCAGGGGATGCATGCCTGCATATCTCACAAGCATTTCGGCCTGCAGTATTAGGGGTGCTATTCGGCGATGGTCCCATTGTGTTATCCAAGATCCATTATTGCGCCAGATTAAATGGAAATAACGGGGACAAGGCGGGAAATGAAACCGTGTGCCGCGTGATGGTGATTGATGATGGTTCGAAGCGGTGATGTGCAGCACATCCAGCGTGAGTTTGCCCGATGTATTCCTCCAGCTCCTGACTAATCATCTGGTGTCTTACGGCCTCCATATACTGTCAATAGAGAGTACAGTATGTTTGCTCAAACTCGCTCCTCAACCCGTAGATTGAAGCTGCTGGGTATAAAATGGATAATTTTCTATAAACTTTTTGACTTGTACACACTGAAGTCCCTTCCTTACTATTGATGCAAAACTTTTTTTTTATTGAGATGTAGATCCATGGTGCGGGTTCGATTCTGACCCTACATGTGATTGAGGAGACTAGTGCAGTAGGTGGTCGCTCATGTAAGTCTGCGGAAGTACATCTCCGGAACATTGAAGTACCTCCTTCTGGAATGCCATATCGCTCTTTAGACCCCCTCCCTCTATTACTCTAGATGTCAACATCTTAAAAGACAAAGCTCACCCCTCCAGCTCAACATTGATGACCTCCGTGTCCCGGTGTATCCAATACAGCCTGCCGCTTCATAAGTTGGCAGCAGGCCGCATTTCAGCGAGCAGGGGACATGAAATTGCATTTCTATTTGCAACCCAATGAACATTCACGAACAGGGTATATTTGAGGCGATTTAACTTGATGCTGCATGCGTCCTTGTAGAACGTTGAAGAATACTTCTTCAACCGGTGCGACCATGCATAAAGTGGCGTTCAACTGCATCATCATTCCATTGTTATTGGCGAGGGATCTTCACACAAAGGACGAAAGACAAAGAACATTGATTCTGAACAGAGTGGCAAGGGGGCGAGAAAAAAAAAAGGGCCGCCGCTGTATCCCGCACTCAAGGCGTGTAAGCCGGCGCCGTAATGTTTCACCCGCGAGAGTGGTTATGCCACGGTTGCATGTGGCTCCCGATGGCTTACATGTACCCCTGGGGATCGTCAAATGAGATTTGACAGTCCCATCCCCAACATCAGCTCGGTCAAATGAGTACCTGTACTATTTTCTGATTATTTGACATCTACAAGCGTACTATGAGGCGGGTAATGCCGCAACAAGGTTGTTCGTCAACAGCATCACACAGCACAGCAAACATCGCGGACAGCCAGTGTCAGATTTAAGCGGCAAGGCACACCATTTGGTTGACGACTTACAAGCGTGATAGAAAAACGATCTACATCCCTTAGACGATTATGGAAACCTCCAAGGGGATGTGATCTAGGAATCCTTGCCGTATCTCTGATTTTATAAAGGGGGCCTCGGTCCACACACCAGGAACTCGTCCCGGCTCAGAAAAGAGCACCGAGTACTTCTCTTAATCTTGTGGCGTGCAGATCGGGATCCCGAGGGCCAGTAATTGAACAGTAACACCCAATGGCGGCACTACCATGCGCATGCTCGTAGCCAATGGGTTAAACCATTATCATTGCGGTCGATATAATTCGAGTAGAGATTTCATGCTACAATTCAAATTCCAATATCCCGCGTTGAGACTATAACGTAGATCGAGAAACCACCCCCCTGGGGGCACTACGAAGATTCCCATCTACTCATCCGGCAATTTTAGCTCATGCAAAGCACCGATAGTCAGATCGGCTTATGGACGCTTTGACCGCCAATGTTCCACTCTGCCATATAAGCCGTGCTACTGTAACACGTGAGAAACCTTCTCAGCATAGAAGCGAGAGCGAGTTATAGAGACCACACAATGGCGGCATTCCAGGTACCCCGTAACAGGTAATACGGAGTAGCTGTGATTGTGTAGAAAGACATTGTGATAAGGGGTAAGAGCAAAAAACGAATTGATGAAGTCATGGGCGGCATTTTTGGATTAGTATACGAAACGGTCGATTGCATTATATATAAGACGTCGTAAGCTCCTTCAGTTCGCTCACAGTCTCCGCCTGTGTCGTTCGGAATATACATGTACAGTTATCCCCTACACTCGCCATGAACTTCGACCACTTGTTATCAAGCCACTGGAATTGTTATTTTATCATAATTCCAGTGGCTGTTTCGATTACAATTGGTCTACCCATTCTACTGTTGCACTTCTGGAAGGCCAACAGACTCACCGGCTTGATATGGAGAAATACGTATCCGACTGTCGACGAGTACCACGCCCTCTTTGATCGCGGAGACATCATGCTGGCTGCCGTCATGATCGCCTCCTCTCTTCAGCTCTCCCACCCGACGATTTCAAAGGTTCTCAGAGCACACAGCACTGTCGGCGACGACCCGTGGCGGCGCATAATACGCACAATGGGTTTCATGTACCTCATCATCCGAGCAAGGAGCGCCGAAAGGCTGCAGATCATATCCTGGCTTCAGAGATTGCACCGGCCGATCCCCTTGTTCAAGTTCGAGACCAACGTCATGGTCTTCTCCACGTTTGCGTACGGCATCGCCAAGGCACACGAGGCCTTTGGAAGTACAACTCCGGAGCAGATTGACAGCATAGTCAAGGCTGTCATGAGTTTGGCGGACAGGCTGGACCCCAACGACAAGGGACGTGCATTCCCCAACACAATGGCCGAAGTAGAAAGCTACTTGCACATTCAGCTTTCCATGGACGAGGAAGAGATACTGGATATACAGACTCATTTGTTCGGCTTGTGCGACGTCCGCAGGGACGAAGAACAAGGGTTCGTCCAGAAAATGACATTTGCCCCAGTGAGGCTTTGGCTCTTGAAACACTACACCTGGAAGATATCGGACAAAGCCATCTCTCCTCCTGCAAACCAGAAGACTTTCGATAAATGTCTCTGGTGGTGTTTCAAGAAGGTTCACATTTTACTGTCCTTCTTCCACTACAGCCTGTGCCCTCGCTTTCTCACATTCGGCGGAACCTTGGACATCTTGATGAAAGGAAACCCCGGAATGGAGCGCACCATGGAGGATCTAGCCCATGAAATATTCGGCAGCAAAGATGATTCCTTGTCGGCGGTGGACACGCCGATACGACCAGACCAAAAGCATTCCGACATCGAAGCTCATCTGCCCCGGATCACCAATGACTCGAGCCTGGAAATGAGAGCCTCGTTCTGTGAGGATCTCGTGGAACTTTTCAAGTGTTCCCGTTATCGAAGGGAGCTCTCCCAGAGTGCAAACTGCCGTCCGCAACATATCGGTGTAATAATGGACGGCAATCGTCGCTATGCCCGCTCCAAGGACATGGACAACGTCCTTATTGGACACCAGGCGGGAGCGCACAAGCTTCTCCAAGTCTTGACTTGGGTTTTCAGCAGTGGAGTCCCCAACCTCACCGTCTGGGCTTTATCCGACGACAATCTCAAGCGAGGGCCCCAGGAGCTGGATCCTCTGTTCTCCATGATGGCAAAATACATTAGTGAGATGCTTCTGGGTGACGCAGCGTTTCCTGTCCCTGAACTACGATTTCGGGTCACCGGAGACCGGTCCATACTTCCAGCACATCTTCGAAGAATTATAGAAGACGCCGAGATCGCTACCGAGCACAACACCAGATTCAATCTCCAAGTCGCGCTTGGATACGGCGGTCGGTCTGAGGTTATTCACGCCACGAAGCTCGCCATACGCTCCATGACGGACAAGGGGCTATCTACGGAAGAGGCAGTGGAGAGTCTTGCCGAGGGTGACATTTCCCGCCAAATATACTCGGAACGCCTGGGCATCCCCCAGATTGACGCCATCGTTCGCACGAGTGGGGAGAACAGACTGAGTGGGTTTGCATTGTGGGAGTCGCATCATGCTGAGTTTGCCATCATCAACGAGAACTGGCCAGCTCTGAAGCAATCGACATTTTTGAGGACTATAGTGGACCTGTCTAGACGGAACAGACGGTTCGGGACATGATGACGTTAGATCGGTTTATATTCAATTTGAAAGCTCTAGTTAAATGCTATATAGATGTTCGATGATAAATCCAAGACCCTTGTTTATACACCTTGTTGATTGAAGAATATGCCCCCATCAACCTTTCGGTGAACTTCTTTTCCTGACAAGGTCTCTGGCGAGAAACGCCGCACTGATTGCCATGCCCAACCCTGACAGCCCAATGCCCATATACCAGGCTGACCTGTAACCCTTCAAAAGCTCGGCAGGCGATGTGCCCCCCGGATTGATGTTCACCTCAACGGTACCTGCGAAGCCCAGGCCCAGACTAATACTGTAATTCACCACGGTGGTGACCAGGCTGGCTGAGATACCCTGATTTTCTCTGTTGGTCGCGTTCGACAGGATCAACGTGGCGGCAGGGAAGGACATGTCCATTCCCCAAGGAATAATGATAAGGCAGAAGAACGACTGGAGCCAGTAGATCTGTCCGACGGGTGCAGTCATAATCAAGGCAGTCCCCACAGTGAAGAAGGTCAAGGCCATCATCATGACGACCCCCGGACCCACCCTGTGCAATATCCATCCGGTTGTAATCGAGGCTATTGCCCCCGACACCGCACAGGGGCTCATCCACGCAGCCGTAAGGAGCGGAGAGGCACCGCGAAGCTGCTGGAAGAATTGCCAGGTGTAGTAGATCCAGATTCCGAAACAGGACCATCCACAAGCGATGCAGCCGAGCACGAATAAGACGTCGACGGAGAGTGCGTGGAAGGGGACCAGCGGACGACTGGCTACCTTCAACTCGATGTAGAAGAAGACGGGGGCCAGGGCGAGGCCTATTATCAGTAAGACGTACACGTACGGCTTGTCCCATCCAACACTGGCAGCTTGGTTCCAGGCAAAGTTGATGAGGACGAGGGAGAGTATACCGCACGTGGAACCTAGAGGATCCAGCTCGCGAACGATTTGCATCGACGTCATGCTGGACACGGACGTGCCTCTGGGTACGTCTGGAATGACAAATACGGAGAGGATGGCCATGCCGGCGAGAGCGATGGCGAAGGAGTAGAACGTCCAAGCCCACCAGCTTGGGTCGCCGAGAACGAAGAGGCCGGCAAACGTGGCGCCCACAACGGCGCCGCCGGGAGCACAGGCGCCAAACAGAGAGAACACCATGGCTTTCCGTGCGCCGGGGGCATATGTCGCGCCGAGAATGGCAAGACCATTCGGCAACAGGATGGCAGGGCCGATGCCCTGAAGGACGCGGGCGAATATGAAGAGGACCTTGTTCGAGTAGGAGGCAACACCAGCTACCATTGTCCAGATGGAGAACCACGAGTATCCAATGAGGAGCATCTTCTTGTATCCGAAAAGATCACCAAAGCGGCCAAACACCAGGATGAAAGTTCCGACAGTCAAGCTGTAGCCGGCGATAAGCCACGCCAGCTCTCCGGGGTTGACTATGCCGAATGTGTCCCCGATGATGTGGATGATGTTCAGGCAGTTTCCGAGCGCAGCCTGGGTCGTGAATTGGGCCATGCATATGAGAGCGACACACAGTATCTCACGACCGAGCGAGAAAGACTCTGCTATCGAAGCCTTGGACTCTGTGCGCACCATCTCGTTTCCAGCCTCCAATGAGCGGTCATCGTCGTTCTCGCCATATTCGCCGTGTGATGACGACTTGCTGCTCTCCTGCTCTCCTATCAATAGTTAGTACGCTAACGTCGCACTTATCAGTGTATTCGTGGGGCCGACTTACTGCTCATGACAGCCATTGTGTGGCTCCTGTCTGATAATCAGGGTTTCTTGTATATATATTTTTTTTCACTGTCCCTGTTGTCCTCGCGGGAAAAAGAATTGACGGGGCAATGCCACATTTATATGCCATTCATCCCCTTAGGCAAGTGGCGGCGTGGGATATGGAAAACATGGTATCCGAAAAGGATGACGCAACTAGAGTGTTGAATCGGGTTTATAGCAACGGTGCGGTCCTGTCTGTGATCGTAATTCCGAGCGATTACTAAGTTTGGTGAGATTCGCAGTCAGCCGGAGTTGTGGTCTTCCTAGTTCCGCACCATGAGTGCTACTCTTACATGCACCCGGAAATATGGCAATACTGTCTGCCATGTGGCAATTGCCTGGGTACGAGTTACTCAGCATCCAGCCTCCGTTACTCCGTACTCAGAATGAAATGATGCAGCTAGCATGCGTTTTACGGATATATACTTCCCTGCTGTCTATTACACGGACACAAAGACACTTTTACTAGCTTATCATGTTAGCGACCGAGAACGCGCCCGTGTGTTCGATTACATGCAGGTACCCATATAATTAGTCGGCGGTCCATTCGAACGGCATCCTTCAATTATTCTATTATTCACGCTCCGATGACCTCCATATATGTTCCTGTCTCAAACAGCTGTCCACAGCTGAATGTAAGGAAACGAGGTGCCGCACGCACGCAGGTGCTGTCAGCTGCCGGGTAGCTGCACAGGTGCCCGGGCGCTGTCCACCAGCCCCAAGGGGCGGAAGGTGCCCGCGGCTGCAACTGCTAAAAGCTGCCTGTATAAATACGTCGGGTATCTGGGCCCCGCCCCCATTTCTACCCCTGCAATCAACATCCAGCGCATCATCCTCTGTTTTCTACATTATCGGATCCCGACCTCAGGTTATCACCACCTAGGTCCAACATGTCTGAACAAGACGAAATTCACAGACTGAGAAGGCTTCTTGAAGAGGCAACCCGACAGAGTCAAGAAGACCGGCGACTGCGCGAAGAAGAGCAACGACGACGCGAAGATGCAGAAACCATCAATCTCTCACTCCGGGAAGAACTAAGAGAAAATGCTCGCATGCAACTTGGTATGGCTCTTGATACTACCAAAATATGTCCTTTTTCTGACCTGATCAAGACCAAGATCTCGATGGGTACATACAGGGCGTCCACCACCTTAACTTCCTCCTCGGGCGCCTTGTTCCTGCTCTGCCGAAGTCCCGACCGCAGACGCTCTCAGAGGGTGAGAAGTCTAAGGCAACGACGTCTGGTCGAACTAGCATTGTGGGGAAATATTACCCGCATCGTATGCAACTATGGCCTGATTTTGAGGATATGTGTCGGCAGCGTTTTGGCCATATACACTCAGCTCTTAGGGATCAACGGAGCTTCCCATCTGCCAATAGTATGCGTACTATAGAAGCAGAAATCAAGGACGAAATACCCTTCGAATTTTTAGGGTCGGAGTCATTCCTTAACGAGATGAGGACTTCTTATTTCATCCACAAGACTCTCCAGACCCCCGTTCGGAGGATTCTCGACGCGTACCTTGAAGTTAGCGGTCAGCACACTAAGGTTTTCTTCGACAATGGGACCTCTGGATGGAGGGCGGGATCAGCCCGGGTCTCAACTCATGACGGGGACGATAGCGGTGCACCAGGGTCTCAGACCGTTGCCAAACCACCACCCAAGACACAACCAGACTGTCTAGTGCTTGCGTCCGACGCCATGCCGTCGGCCGGAGACGTGGACGATCTGGAAGACGGTGGCGACGCGACGGAATACGCTTTCAGTGAAGAGGTCCGAGATCGCGATTTCGTACACAACGTCCGCCGTATTGGCCTATCGGAACACAAAGCCCTCCATCGTCTACGTGCGACAACCATGGAGAGTTACGTCAATGGCTCGATCCCACCAGACTACATGGTGCAACTAGCCCGAGTTGCTTCTTACCGGGCAACAGGTGACGAGCAGGAAGAGGTAGTGCGCCAGTCCGACAGAGGCTTCCCTGGTCAAGTATTTTACGCTCGCACACTCACACAAGCATTTCACTACATGGTGTCTTCGGGTGTTGAATTCGGGTACGTGGCCACTGGCGAGACGCTCTCCTTCCTGCGGGTCCGACCCGAGGATCCCACCACTCTCCTATATCACGCATGTCTCTTCCCCCAGTACGCTGCCACTCCTATCGTTGAAGGAGATGGCAGGGAGCTGTCGGGGGATGAGAGAAGCCGTCTCGCCGTATCAATGCTCTCAGCGGTCACCCTCATGGCTCTCGAAGCGACACCTAGTCGAGTGCGCGAACGTGGATTCAATCTTGCCCAACAAACTCGCTTCCCTGAGATCCCAGCTTCCAATACGGCTGCTTCGAGCCCGGGGGGTAGCTCGCCATCCCGCAAACGACGTCGTGGCGAGGACAGCGACGAAGAGAGCACCGGTGACGACAGCCAAGAAAACAATAGCGACGATGCACGCTCTGAGTCAAGCAATGCTGGCATACCAGTCAGTAGCCAGCGGCGGCGGCGAAGCTCACCGCTTAAGAAGCAGTGGGGTGCGTCAGATGCCGACAGCGGTGCTCCCGCTCAAAGTGTTGCAGGGGTAAAGAGAAAGCGAGGCGAGCAGGAGGTGATGTGGCACCGGAAACAATCGAAACCTGGCCTGCTACGATGGGACGTTGATGGCCGAAAACCAAGTCGACCAACGCTCCCAAGTTCGCGCGACCCGTCCACTTTCCGTCCCATTCGCCCGTATTGCAGCCAAGGGTGCCTACGCGGCCTCGTTTATGGGGAAGATTTGGACGCTAGCTGCCCTAATGTGTTGCTACACATGCAGGCGGCGCGGGACGACTGGGCACCGACCAAGCATGCGTTAACGCAGGACGAGTTGTGCGAGCTGGTGAAGCTGCAGCTTCTATCTAACGCCGAGCAGGACTGTGATTGCATGCTGGAGCGGGGCCTGGCAGGCGCGATCGGTTGCCTCTTCAAGATCACCGTGACCGGATACGGGTATACATTTGTAGCCAAGGGCGTTGAGTCATTCAACAGCTACCGCCTACGACGCGAAATGCGCGTGTACGACGAGCTTGCCGTCCAACAGGGCGTAACTATACCAGTATGTCTCGGCATGATTCAGCTGCTCCTGCCGTACCCTATGACAAACTGCGCACTCATAACGCACATGCTCCTCATGTCATATGCGGGCCTGGCGCTCCACAACCGACTGGCTCAACGTCTTGCCGAGGCGAGTGATACCAACCTCGAGGATGAGTCAGAGCGCACTCTTCGGGAGCTTAAGGCCATGGGCATGATAGACTGGGACGACACTAGCAACGGAAACTTGACCTGGAATCGCGAGCTTAAACGAGTCATGAAGATTGATTTCGACCACGTCGTTATCCGTGGAGCCGGAAACGGCGTTGATCGAGATGCCTCTAGTAACAAGGCTCTCGTACGAGACAGTACGGCGAGCCCGGCAGCGAGTCTGGGGAGCTCCCTCTATTCCGAAGAGCCACTGAGAAAGCTCAAAGAAAGGCTGCCAAACGGTAGGGGGGCATGGGACGATGCTGTGCGTCACCAAACCCCGTCTCAACTACTACGAAACGGACGGCGGCCCGACGTTTTTATCCACAGTCTTCTGGATTGACACGATAGGGTGTATCACAAAGACAACAAGAGTAAAAATGATCGTAGATATCATGGCATTGTATATGTATTTATATGTAAACATAGAACTAGCGAATAATGATAATGAACTAATCGACTCAGGTTGAGAGAGAATAAAACTTCCTCTCTATACTTACTCCCTTTGCCCTTTGCGTCGGCTGTTCCCCTTTATGTGAACTCTGTGTTGTAGAAGGAACCTCCTTCCCTTCCTTCCTGGGAAGAACGGGGAGGGTCAAAAGGAGGACATGGACATACATATCTCACGGACAGCTGGAGAGCTTCTTTATAGCGTGGCTAGTACAAACGGTATATTCGTGGCACCTGTCGTGAAAAGACTCAACACTCGGTATTGCCTCGAGGGCTCCTTCCTCCAAAGAAAACTCCATGAGGGGCGTCTCTTTCTTTCCGTGAAACTCTGGTCGCTCCTTCTGAAGTCTAAGCATACACTGGTGTTCCTGCCGCCACAAAACCATCCTGGGATTACTATATGCATCTACTGTATCACTCAAGTCTACAAAGCAGACTAGGAGCACCTTGCTTGCGGCACCTTTCTCTAAGGTAACGTATATCCTACTTTTGTTATCTTATACTTCTATTGTTGAACCTTGAATATATAATCTATAGACTAGAAGAAGACGAGAGGAATTAAGACCACTCCAGACCCAACTTGCCCTTCTCGCGGTGCCCTCATGGTATTGACTATGTCCCTGGGAAAAAGTTGCAATCACTAGTGTTATGGATCTCCAAACCTCAGCGTGTCATCTGGTTTTCAAACTGGTGATCTTCCCTGGTGCAGTACGTGCTATAAGTAACAACATCAATACCCGAGACGCTACAGCTAATGTATTGTTCTGTTAGTCAGTTTTCAGTGTGAAAATTCTGTTAACTTTTCTGCTTTTCGACATGGACATCTGGGCAATAATGATCCGGAATACGTGCTCTTAAACGTGCGAGTTGATTTTGAAAGGATATACATGGAGCTCTAGGGTAGCCATTTGGGGGCTCACTGACTTCACTCTTGTAATTGATTGATATGACGATTATGAGAACATGGCTCATGCTCTTGCTGCTATGTATCATTTGAGACCACAACTTGCCTAGATCCACTATTAATCTTCTCTTAAACTCCACAACGGGAACCAAAGTTGAAGCATCCGGTGACCGTCTAAAGATAAACTGACGAGGCCGGATGACCATCTACAAATACCGAGCCTCTCCGCTACAAGTGTCAGTATCAACATGCATTAGAGGGCATGTACACAAGATATGAATTCACTAACAAGAACTCGACTCATATAAAGGAAGCAAGTCTCACAAACGCGCAGAAAAGACGGTAATATATATGTACATGAATACTTGTACATGATCTTTTGCACCCGTTCATAGGCACTGTCAGCTTCTTGGCCGCCCTTTTTGGATTACATATACGGAGTACGGAGTACGGAGTACAATTGATGATATTAGACTGCACCCCGGCAGTTGAGCTGTGAACCGTGCTCAAGGCTCGTCATTTTATTTTCCTTTCTTCTTTCCTCCCGGTTCCTTGTGTAACTACAGGTCAATATCGGTAGATTCAACTGTCTTATTAAACGATTGGCAGTACTCCGTAGTGAAATTGGCGTGATTTGATTTTGGCGTTAATTTCACGTGTTAGCTCCGGCACTCGCTCTTACCAGGAACACCACACCCCAACCAAGTAATAAGTACGGGCTACTATAATTATCAGACGCGAATACGATAGTAGAGCCTGGTCGCCATCAGCCACCCCTGTCGACGCGTTGGCTTGCTCAGCATTGATAGAAACGGCCCTGGACCGTAGGAATGGAGGATCAACATAGCCACCGAATATTGATGGGCGGGAGTTGTATGTGGCCGCTGGCGAAGGAGCAGGCCATGCGACGTCCGTTGCTTCCCTGTCGCATCACTCATCGTCTGCTGGGGTCGAGCTTGTACGAGTGTTGCTCCTGCAGATACCACTCTGATTGCCCTGCCCAAGCGGGACCTGCCGCATGCCTTCAATACCTGTACTCCTAGGAGGCCCATGGTTTACTGATTTTCATATGTGACGAACTCTCCCTGTTGACAGGCTATGAGAGTAATTGTATGTGCTCTTTCATTAAAGAAGAAAAACGAATTGAAGAAAAAGCAAAGAAGGAGAGAGGGGAAAAAAAACTTGTTTCATACGAGGATTTAGTGGACCGGGGTTGTCTCGGTGGAACTGGCCCCTGTCTCCGTGGAGCGGGAGTCCCCGCCCGGGAACGCTTGTGAGTTGTGAGTACTTGCAGCTCAAGTCTGGAGTTTCATGCGCGTTGTAAAAGTACGTCGAGATGTGGTGTAGGAAGCCAGAGTCTAGTCGTGGGCCTTGGCACTGGAAGGAGAAGAAGGATGAAGAGTCGTATAAGATCTCAGTCTTACACCATCTAGCGCCGTTGGGAGAGCACGCGTTCGACAAACTAGCTACAAGGAGTGAAGATCGAAGACTCCCATGTCAGAATGGCTTTTTGGTTCTCGTACGATGTACCTGTATGATCCCCAATTTCGCGGGTTCTTTGACAATTGAGTGAACCCAGCCAGCCACTCTCCATAAAAAAAAATAAAAAAACGACGTACCCGTGCTGATCAGGTCTACCAACACCATTGCACCATCCTTGGGAAGCCAGGGATGAGGACCGGGGCGTCGGATCCGCACAACCTTGAGCATGGTGGCCACGTTGCAGGCTCTCTTTTGCTCACACTCCCCGTTCATCATATGCAAGTTGCACAGGTAGCATGTTCATTCACCCAGTGGGATGCGGAGGAATGTTTAAAATGTGACAGTGACAAAGACTTCAAAGCTGTCGACAGGCCACTGGCGGCCAACCGCCCCCCCTCCCCAGACCCGCAGTGGAGAAGGGAACGGACAAGAAGACTCGACAGTCAAAGTCCAGATAGATGCTGGAAGGCCGGACCGGGTTTCCGTGCTCCCGGCGAGCGTCCGTCGTCCACATTGTTGCATGTCTCTTTTTTCAAGTCGAGAGGATCCACCTCAGTGCGGTGTGTGCACGCACCATTGGGACATCAATAAGAAACCTGGCAGTACGGAGGACTCCGTACGGGGTTAATGCAGCCGTTGCTCGACTTTCCTCCTTGGGAACAATTTCCCCCTGAATCCTCGTACTTGGTAATAGAGGATATCTGGTTGATGCGAGCGGGAGGGGCGGGGGTGGTGAGACATGGGAACCGTACCCAAATGTGTGTCCGGGAAGCTGGTAGTCCCCCCCGCCTTGAGAATTGAGCTCTCTAATGAAGTCCGTCGGATTAGCGAGTACAATCATTACTACAGGTAGTATTGCAGCATTAAGATAAATTTTTTCTCTTTAATTCTTGTACATAGTAGTATACTATGACCGTACTCGTACAACAGGTTCAGAGCTTCATGGCGTATTACATGTACGTGTAATATCCATCTGTTGGGGCTTGAAACTTCAAAGAATTGAAGCCAAACAAAATATGACTCCCGACCCTATTAGCAGCCTTGGGCAGCTGCCCGTGGCATATTCCATGTCAATACAAGTCACCGCGTTGATCAGTGGAATATTGACGCATTACTTCTACTTCAACCGTGGAGAGCATCACTTCTACGCCTGGAGATATGTGGGAATAGCTCTTCTGGCAGTATGCCTCTACTCCGGGGCAACAGCCCTCATCCCAGAGTCGCCATACCTCAAGCAAGCGCCCGCCGCGGGGCTGTGTTTCCTGTGCGGCATCTACACCAGTACCCTAGCCTACCGATGCTTCCTACACCCTCTGGGCAAGTTCCCGGGCCCTGAGCTGTCCAAGGTCTCGAGTCTGTGGTTCTCATGGAAGGTGCACAACGGCGACGGCCACCTGCAGACTCAGGCCCTCCACGAGAAGTACGGGGAGTTTGTGCGCGTCGGCTCCTCGGACCTGTCCATCGCCAATGCGGCCGGCGTGGTCGCCGTCTACGGCTCCGCCACCAAGTGCACTAAAGGTCCGTGGTACGACCTCGCTCATCCCATGAGGTCTCTGCAGACGCTGCGTGACCCCAAGGCGCACCGCTCGCGCCGCAGGATATGGAGCGAGGCCTTCAGCGACAAGGCCCTCAGGGGGTACGAGCAGCGCATCCTGACGTATCGCAAGAAGCTCCTGGATCGCATGTCTAGGGCTGCCAGCGGCGCGGAGTTCCTTGAGGTGACGCAGTGGTTCACGGCGTTTACCTTTGATGTCATGGGCGACATGGCCTTTGGCCACTCGGAGATTGGCGCCCTGGACTACGAGGATGAGTACTCCATTCTCAAGCTGGTCAAGAAGGGCCTGGATCCGCTGTCGCTGCATTTCCCCGTTTGGCTCTTCCGCTTCAGTCTGGCCATTCCCATGATTACGAAGGACTGGCTTCGCATGATTGATTACTGCTGCGAGCGTCTAGAGGGCCGTCTTTTGACGTCGCCCGTCATCCCGGATATCATGGCCTCTCTGCTCAAGGGCGCCAGGGCAAAGGAAACCGATGCGATTCCTGATGAACAGAAGAGACTTCTCCAAGGAGACTCACAGCTAATCATTGTGGCCGGAACGTGAGTGTTTACCGACACACATAACAGCACTGCGTGCATTGGATATACAATTCAATGTTCTGTGACTAACAGAGGTGCGCAGGGATACAACCGCCGCAACATTGACGCATATCTGCTATGAACTCCTGCGACACCCAGAGTATCAGGAACGACTGATGGAGGAGATAGCACCGCACGTCTCGTTGGATTTTATTGACCCCGCCAAGCTCGTCCAACTGCCGCTTCTCAACGCCATTATCAACGAGGCCATGAGGCTTCATCCGCCCGCTCCGACAGCCCTCACGCGACGGACCCCACCCGAGGGCATTCGTGTTGGTGACACCTATATACCTGGTGGCATGACGGTTTTCTGCCCCCAATACGTAATTGGCAGGAGTGAGTTCTTTCCCACATTTTTCTTTACTTTGTCTGCCTTTTTACTGATACTACTGTGGTTTCCAGGCGAATCTCTATACGTAAACGCCAACTCGTTTATCCCTGAACGCTGGTTCTCAAAACCGGAACTCATGATAGACGATTCAGGTTTTGCACCTTTCTCCACAGGTATGTATATGTTACATGTATTACCGCAACAATTTCCAGCACTATGATGGCCTTTGGGATTATCTCTTCTGACGTATTAAAAAAAAACCAATAGGCACTTCGACCTGTATCGCAAAACACTTGGCTCTACAGAATATCCGAGTGACAGTCAGCGCGATTGTAATGAGATATGAAATCTCGTCTGCCATGCAGGAGGATTTGGACTCGTTCGAGGCAAAGACCAGGGATACGTTTACTCTAAGCGTCCCGCGTCTCCGGATGTTGTTCGTACCGCGGACCAGTTAAAACAATGACCGGGGGGTGGGTGTTGGCTGGGTGTTGAAGATTCGAGAGGGGAGGGGTTATGCTATCAGAAACTTGGCATCCGAGTTGGTGTTTGCACTCCGTGGTTGGTCACCTAGTACTACAGCTAGTGTAGAACAGGATGCCGATGCGAGAGAGAATATAATCCATGTCATATTCTTCAACGACGAGTAGAGTGCATGCTTGATCCCGGTCCAAAATGTGAGTTGTCGTGGATCTGTGGGTCAAACGGCGGTGTATTACGACGTAGGCCCACATGGGCAAAAACAAAAAAAAGAAAGAAAGAAAAGAAGGGAAAAAAATAAATGGAAAAGAGCTCTCTCAAGGTCCAGGGGTCCAGGGAGGTCCCGGAGGAGTATGAAATGAGAGAGACAAGAACGGCTTGACGATCAATTGGTCACCGACTATCATATAGCTGCACATATAGCGACTTGTAGTATCTATTATGATGTGCCCGCATACCCATACTCATTCCTACTCCTCCGTTATAACGGTTTAACTCGTAAACATGTTGTTTTCGAGATGAGGAGACAACAAGACCATAATTTTGGGTTGAACAAGCCACATGCCATACCTTGTAAGATTCCGCATACGACTACAACTACAAGTAGTATAGCTGTAGTCATAGTGTCATACACTCCAAACTTGGTCAGTAGTACGTCAGGGGTATTGCCGTTCTGGGCCCCCCGGGTCTACGTTTGAGACTCTGCAATAAGCGGCATTGAAACAAAGAAGAAGACGAAAAGCCCAACCTGTCAATGCACGGTAGTGGAACACAGACTCTCGTACGTGCATATACCAACATTTGATATATTACACCCATGGGCCATGGCCCGTTAGAATGTATAGCACAAGCCGGTTTATCTATTAATAAAGGGAAGGTGGTAGTAATCAATAATCATGGATGGCATGGCCCCAGGGCCCCAACCCAGGATGGGCCATGGCGGTGTCTATATGAGCGCTTTATTATATACATGTACGAGTACTGCAGTCTGCAGCTCTCTCGTTTTCGTAGATTGACGTAAAAATGGAGCACATGCTTTGTTCATGATCCCTGGAACACATCGCGAAACCGCGTTGTTGCGGATATACATGTAACTCGTATTGTACGTATCCCTCACCATACTTTCTTTAACCTGCCACTCTCTCTTCAACCCAACCGCATCATAATAAGTACGCGTTAACATCACCTTAAACCACTTACTCGACCCCGTCCACCCGGAGAGACGCATGAAACCAAGACTCACAATATAGCAACATAACGAGTATTGCTAGCTCTCTTCCAGCCATGTCGTTGAGCACCATAACCGAGCAATACACATCTACCCCACAAGAGGTAAAATGAGCCAAGCCATCTTCTTCTTCCACAGTCAAACTGACCTGTTATTGTAGAAAGATGTCTCGACGATTCACATAGCGCCCAAGGCTCGACGGAGCCCTTGGCGTCCGCTATCGCTCATCTACACCATCTGGCTATTCACCGAGAGCGACTTCTTCACATTCACCATCCCCGTATCGCTTTTTGGCATATTCGCCGCTCTATCCGGACCGCTCCTCTCGCCGGGGAGCACCGACACAGCGTCAGATGTGATCTCCCGCGTACCACTCGTCGTCCTCTCGAGCTGGATGCATCTGCTACTCTTTGACCTCGCGAACCAGCGGACGGCGGAGGCAGCAGCAGAGGACGGGCTGAACAAGCCATGGCGACCGATCCCCGCGGGACGCATGACGCCTACCCAGGCACGACGACTGTTCCTCGCCGCCATGCCCTGCGTCGTTATAGGGAACCACTTCCTAGGGACGGGCGTCGAGGCGCTGCTTCTCGTGGGACTGACGTACATGTACAACGACCTACGCGGCGGGGACGACCACTTTGTAACCCGCAACGCCATCATCGGGGTCGCCTTTGGCGTCTACCATCTCGGCGCTATGCGTATCGCCACCGGGAACACCGAGTTCCCAATCACACTCACCAGGGACGCCACGACGTGGCTGTGCCTCATTAGTGGTGTCATTCTAACGACGATGCACGTTCAAGACATGAAGGACGTCGCAGGGGACAGGATGCGTGGTCGCCACTCGGCACCCATCATCTTGGGGGATGCTGTTGCGAGGTGGTCTATTGCTGTCCCCGTGGCCGTGTGGTCCTTTGTGTGCCCCGCGTACTGGAACCTGCCGATCCCCTACTACTTCCTCTCTGTCGGGCTCGGGGCCGTCGTCTGCGCTAGGCTTTTCTTGCTGAGGACCATGAAGGGTGACAGGGCTACTTGGCAGATTTGGGCGGGGTGGACAGCTGGTCTGTACCTCTTGCCGGTGTTTAAGGACCATTCGCTTTTGCTATAGACGTGTACATGGAGGATATTTGACTTCTGTTGCGCTGGTAGTAGTACTATGTAGTATTGATCACATGCATTAACCGCAGCTCTAAAGTGGACAGTTTGGAAACAGACAGCTGTAACAAAAGAATATATCCAGCCATTATTGAACAGCAAAAACATGAGACTAATGCTTGAGGGTGATGGACAACAACATAGATCGGAAGACGTCATTAGTGTAAGAGGAGGCGTGCAGAAATACCGGTCACTAGCGCCGAGTTCAATTTCAACGGTCGGGATGAAAAGCTCTTGCCAAAAAGGGTAATAGGAAGATGAGAGGCGTGAGCTGGCCGATCTATATGGACGCCACATACACATTTTAGCCGAGCTGTATAGTCCTAGGGTTAGCAATTTGTAGTATGTGTGCAGGAAGTTGATAGTAATTTGCACTTTTGAACCTACCAACAAGCCATTTGATGAAACCAATGTCCCCCAACGGTTTATCCTTGCCCCATCTTGTCTCTCGTTTCCTCTTCCCCCTCCTATTCATGAGATAACAACACCAAAGTATATGCCGAATGAATATCCTGCTGAAGATGAAAGTATGTCGGCGCCGTTGGACGGGATGCGACAAACATGTGACGACAGCCAACTGCATATACGTTAGATGCGCCCGAATACTACCCACATTACCTGCCGGTCAACGACGAAAGGGGGGGTGCGTATGCAGCACCGCCCGAGCGGGGACTCTGAGAAATAGGGCTGCGGGCCTGTTGCATTCCGTGAGACAGACAGAGAATGTCTGGCTAATACCTCGCTCACTACATGTATCTAGGAGGAGCAAAAAGAAGGAATAAAAAATATAACATCGTACCAGCGGACAAAAAAAGACTCCGGTACAGGGAATCGAACCCTGGGCTCCGCGGAATATCTTCCCTCAGGTTATGAGAGCGCGAAATGTTAGCCACTACACCATACCGGATGAACTGATGGCTGTTGTTGTTGACGGACCTCGCTGCATAGAAGCAAGATGTGCCCTCGTACATGGAGGGTGAAAATGGGAGTTGCAGCGAAAACAATGCCAGAATTGCATTTCTGCATACGCTTCAACCTGCAGGTAACCCGCGTGTGGGTAACTGACAGGTGACAAGGCGAGTCCGTGCAGTCATCACTCGGGATGCAGGTGGGACCTATTCAAGCCAACAGTGACATCGATGACGGGAAATAGCGAGCAAATACGAGCACTGCATTCTTTCCCAGGAAGGTTCGGTTCCACCACGGCGGTGGTCTGATAACCCACAGCAAAGGTCAGCTTGTTGAACGCCAACAGCTGTGACACCACCGTGTTATTTTACTATTTTCTAAAATGGAAGTCACCGATGGCAATATGCATTTACACTTTGACATACCCAAGGCAGGTGCAGAGAGTATGTTGATCAAATGAGGCAGTATAAAATTGAAGCAAATGCAGATATCTAGTTGGTCGACCCCAGTCATACAACCCTAACCCTAAACCACGCCATCCCCTTGTACGCATACAGGTACCAAGTCCTCTATCCTCTTGAAGGGAAGATTTCGTCTGACAAAGTCTCTATATGACCACTCATATCATACCCGCAAACCTCGTCGATCGTCAGCTTCCCAGGCCGGTCATTACTGCTACTCCACCCAATCCTCTCCGAAATGTCCTCGCGTGCCCGGCGACTAGCATCCTGTAACCTAGTAGCTCGAGGCTTGCGCTCCGTCTCGTAGAGACCCAATCTCTCCTGTATACTAAGGCGATCATACTTATCTGAGAAGATGATTCCCAACGCTCCCGCATCCTCTATGGCCATGCACGCACCCTGGCTCTGATCCGGCATCATGGGGTGGGCAGCATCGCCGAGCAGTGCGCACCGTCCCTTGACCCAGTAGTCGTACGGCTGGTGGTTGTACAGACGCCACATTTTGATATCGCTTGCATTGCGGAACAGCGTGCGCAGCCGCCCATCCAGCGAGGGGTATGTCTCCGCCAGGTGCTCGCCCGTCGTCTCATTGTTCCAACCATCATCGGTGGTGTCATTCTGCGCAGCCGGGTAGAAGCAGTAGCAGGAAACGACATTTCCCGAACTGCAGGGTGACAGGACAATTTTGTTGATGCCCATTCCCCCCCAGAACTCGATGGCTTCATTCGAGCAGAAGTCCTCGAGCCCGAGGTCACGCAGCCTATCCCGGCTAATGATGCATCTGTAGCAGCAGCTCGTGCTGGGTGTCATGTCGGGGACCACGCCCATGCGCTCCCGCATCTGGCTGCGGATGCCGTCGGCGCAGACGATGACGTCGTGTGTAGCCGCGGAGCCGTTGTCAAACGTCACGATACCTGCTTCGGCATCCAGACCGGTCGCCTTGTGCCACACCTTCAGAGATGCTGGTGGTCCGCCACGGCCCTCCACGCTCACAGCCACATCCTTCAGGTGGCGATGCAGGTCGATCCGGTGGAAGTTGTTGTAGTCTGTGCCAAAGCGCGAGCGGTAGTCGCCCAGAGGATACAAGCCGAATATGTCTCCCGTCTCCCAGTCGTGGCGGATAAGGTTCTTTAGCACGACGGGCTTGGCTGCGGGTATGTCCACATCCCACTCTTGGAGAAAGCGGGAGCCGTTGGAGGCGCATGAGAGTGATGCTCCCACCTCCCCGCCAAAGTCGTAGCGCTCATAGATGGTTACTATATGGCCAGCTCGGCGGAGGGATATGGCTGCGGAGAGGCCACCAAGGCCAGAGCCGATGATACCAACTGATAGTTTCTCGGGCGTGGTCATGATGGTGATGTGTGAGTATCTATGATGATTGCTGATAAGGCGGGTTAGCTTCTCCAGGTTAAGTAATGGCATAGCGCCTTATCTGCCTGTAAATGCATCTATAGCATTCTTTTGATTGATATGAGATTACAATGCACCTACCTGTGTATCGCTTAAATGCAATTGATGCAATGTGCAACCCGCGTATGGTAGCACATCACTTCTGACTCCTTTTGAAACAACATGTGAGCTTTCAACACCAAGACTGTAAGTGCATCATACGAGACAGACGAAAATGTTTCAACACGGCCGATATGTAGCAAGAGGATGCATCACTCTACGTTCCCTGTCGGGGTAATGCGCACGACGCTTGATCGCTTTCGTGAGCAAACACATGGTGGTACATAGTAATGTTCAACTGCACGGCCCAACAAGCACATGGCTCACAGAATAAGTATATGAGCCACCAATGGTCTTGCCTATAGCACACAGGTACCACGGCAAGGAAAATGCAGAGTTTGACATTCAATCTCCCCGAACCTTCGGACCCGATCTTGACCCCGAGGCGGATAGAGCCACAAAGCCATGGGCCCTATCTCCGAAATCCCCGTTAACCAACGTGCAACATGTTCGAGGAGGCAAAAGAAGTAGATACCGCATAGTCGTGAATAGCTAATATCCAATACCGATGATCAGCCTTGCATTCAGGCGTGTTGGGTGGTGCCAAGCGATTGGGTCTCTCGGGTTACCATCGTCTTGATTGGCCAGAGCACGCGATCACAAGAGCGGGCTGGATGGTGGGGACTCTCGGGTTCCTTGCATCGTGAGTGAACGATGACTTACACGACATGACGATGGCTTGTCTTGCAAACAATATCATCAAAATCATGTAACAAAAACAGCAAGCTAGTTTAGAATATAAAGATGAGACCAACACACCCCTTATTCTCTTTCTTCCTCTTCATATTCATCTGACACCTTTCTGGCGACAATACCTCACAACTTGAAATACGTTGCCTACCGACACAATGGGATTCTTCGAACAGCTGTGGCAGTTTTTCCCGCCCAAGCCCAAATTCACCGAGGCAAACGTCCCAGACATTACCGGCAAGGTAACTCATTCTTCTTCGATCCCATACAAAGCACACGACTGATCTATAGTAACCAGGTATGTCTCGTCACCGGCGCCAACACAGGCATGGGAAAAGAGGTCGCCCGCATCCTCTACCTCAAGAACGCAACAGTATACGTCGCAGCCCGGTCGGAGAGCAAAGCCCGCGAAGCCATAGACGACATCATCGCCGCCTGCCCTAGGTCAAAGGGCACCCTCAAATTCCTCCAGCTTGACCTCGCCGATCTCGAAGCCGTGTCCTCCTCTGCCGATCGTTTCCTCGCATCCGAGTCCCGACTAGACCTGCTCTTCAACAACGCCGGTGTGATGCACCCGCCCGAGGACTGGAAGTCCGTCCAGGGCTATGACCTGATGCTGGGTGTCAACTGCGTGGGCCACTTCCTCTTCACCAAGAAGCTCACGCCGCTCCTGCAGAAGGCTGGGGCTACCAGCCCCAAGGGAAGCGTCCGCATCATCTTCGTGTCAAGTTCTGCTACCACACTCTCTGCACCCAAGGAGGGTGTCCCGCTTGATAATATTGACTACAAGATCCCCAAGGACACGCTGTACAGATACGGTGTTAGCAAGGCGGGCAATTACTTCCAGGCTACTGAGTTTGCCAAGAGGTATAAGGATGACAATATCATCAGTGTGGTACGTTTCCCTCCAACCTCATTTGATTAATGAATCCCGCTAATGTATCTATGCCATAGGCCCTGAACCCTGGAAACGGAAAGACTGATCTCGCTCGCACAAGTGGTTTCTTGATTCAACGACTTATTTCACCCATCATCGGCTACCCTCCCTTGTATACTGCCTACACTGAGATCTTTGCCGCCTTCTCGTCCGAGGTGACGAATGGGAGCTGGGTGATTCCGTTCGGTCGTATGGGAAAACTGGACCACTTGAGTGAAGCTGCCAAGGAGAAGAGCGAAGGTGGTAGTGGAATGGCTCGCAAGTTTTGGGAGTGGCAGGAGGAGCAGGTCAAGCCTTTTCTTTAAGTCAGTACATGTACGATAAAGGTACACGTTCTAGGGCAGGATTTGGTCTGTTCAATATGTATTTTCAATCTTAGGAAGAAATGATGAATAACATCGGCCGTAAAAAGTAGTATTAAAATTATATCTCACAATGAAATGAAAAGGAATTATATATAAGAGTCGTTCTGTTTCTGGCATACGCATTCCACCCCATCTGCTCCCGAGTCCCTCTTTAATCGCAAGGGTAGTTATCCGACTTCTTCTCGGTATTAGTAAACGTGAACCAGTTCTGGTAGGCCTCAGACGTAGTGCACACGGGCAGCATGACTACTCCGGGTGCCGTGACATTGTACTCGTCCACGAGGTCCATTCCATCAACGTCGCTAGCAGGGTCTAGCATAGTCCATCCATTGGCGTTGTTGTTCGCCTTGAAACCGTTGACGGCGCTATTTTGTTCCTGTCAGCACTCTTTTCTTTCTATGCGAGCATGCGTAAAATGGGTACACTGTAACTTACCCAGTGACAATCTCCTCCTTGGTCAATCCACCAAATGCCGTTTCCGACCCGGTCAGGGCATCCATACCAGGCAGGGTGCTGTAGAAGTTATCGACACAGCCGGGGTTAAAGCCGCCGTGGCCCAGGTCGCAGGTGCGGGCATCTCCCGTACATCCAACCAGGTAGTACATCGTGCCATCGACGCAGACGCCCGTCTTGTCAAAGTTGTCGTCCATGTGCTTGACACTTGGGTCATCATCGCAGCTCTGCTCGGAGTTAATAACACTAGAAGATGTTAGTCGGACTGGTGCAAGAAGTGCTTTGGCTGATGAACAAGGTGTGTCACTTACACTGGGCCTAGCTCTGACGGTGTAAGAGACCAGGCGAGCGGGACAAGTTGCGCAAAGAGTGCCTTGGAGACATAGCTCTGAATTACATTGAGGCCAAGGTCCTTGTGGCTCGTCTCGAGCATATGGCCGTCGGTGATGGCACTCCTGAGAATAGCATTGTTGCTGTCGGAGCCATTGAAGATTTGCTCATTCATGGAGACAATCTCGGCTTGCCAGATGGTGACGATGGCTTTGGGAAGAAACTCCCAGTTAGTATTTGGAATGCGTAAATATGTTCCACAAAGGCAACGTAATCACTCACCATAAAGTCTGCTTGAAATTTCATTTTCAATCCCGAGGGAGCTGTCACTGTAGAGGGGGTCAGTATATACCTTGTTGATCATACTTCCAGGATCCACTTACTCCTTGAGGGTGTCCTTGGCAATGGTGATGCTGTTGGTGACCATGGGGTTCACCCAGTCCTTGATTATTCCGAGGAGGTCCTTGTTCGGGTTGTTCTTGAAAAAGGGAACGCCCTTGAGAGCTGGTACAGGAGGGGGTTCGTTAGTCAACAATCATATAACCACCTTGTGCATACACACAGCGGAGTAGAACCTACCCGAGTTCCATAGAGGAGACACGGTGAGGGAGAATCCCAGACCGATAATGTCGAGAATAAGCTTGACAGGGAAATCGTCAGACTTGATAGGCGCAAAGGTGCTCGCCAAATCTCCAATGTCCGCAATGATGTCGTTCTGCGACCTATCCAGTGCATCCCAAAAGTTGAAATGAGTCTACAAGCAATATTAGCCAGCATTCTTCAAAGGTCCAATGAAGTTCACCAGGTAAACAGAACATACTCGGTAGATGCTCTCCAGTGAGTTGATAATCATATAAGCACCGGGGTAGGTGACATCGTCACACAGCAGAACGTTAGAGCCGCAAGGGTTATCATTCTCAATAGTGCCGCAATCGAGACCCTCGGGCCCGTGGAAAAGGTTGCTGAACTATAGGGAGTTGTCAGTCACTGGTTATCATTCTTCTCCTTCTTCGTATTAATTGATAACAAACCTGTTCAGTAAAGTTCAAACCACCAGGAGACGGGTTATCATCCCACTTGCCCACAGCCCAGTCCCAAGCCTGGTCAGCGTAGACTGAGTCCCAGCGGAACGAGGGGTCCTGCGAAGCATCGGTGACACCAGGGTTCTCACAGGTGACATGGGTGAAGTCGTCGCCAGAGGTAGGGCTACCACCCGTAGACTTGCAAGTTCCGTAGCCGCAGGTGCTGCTGTCCATCCCGGGCCACTGCGAACAACTCGCTCCTGCCGTGGCCGATCCCTTGACAAAAGGCAGGACCTGGTAATTGCCATTGTAGATGTAATTGGGGCACCCGTCGCTGACGCACATACCTCCCGTGGCAGTGTAGATGACGTTACCGCTGGGGTCCTTGACCGTGATCATCTGAGCGCCAGTCTGGACCTCACCGGCGCCGTAGCCGTAGTTGAGACCGGGGCTCAGGATGGCCGTGTGCTCCGTCTCGCCATAGATGGTGACCTTGTACCCGCTGCCGTAGGAGGGGTTCAGCACGATGGAGTAGTACAGGTAGTTGACGTCGTCGTCGAATCCGTCGGGCTTGCTGTAGTAGTCCTCCACGCCGTCGTAGGGGCACTCCACGTCCGACAGCTCGGTGCGGTACCAGGCCGCGCCGACGAGGACGCTGCCGTCCATGGGCGTCATCTCGGAGCTCGACTGGCCCGTCTTGTAGGCGTTGACGAAGGACGAGATGAGCGGCTTCCACCCCGTGTGGTCCCAGGTGGCCTGGTTGGCGTAGAAGTACGGGTCCGTGTCGTTGTTCTGCTCGGTCCACAGGTTTCCGATGTAGTGGGCCTCCGGGCCGTCGTTCCAGGTCTGCACCTGCACAAAGTCGGGCTGCGGGTCCATGTTGAGGATGTTGACCATGCGCTTCGGCAGGTTGAGATCCCCCTGGCGGTAGACGTGCGCTCCATAGGCGTTCTTGTACTGAAGCGTGCTGAGACCCATCATGTATTGCTTGTCGCGCTTGTGGGCGCCGGCCAGGACGGGGACGTCGACCGAGACGTCGCCTGCGTACAGGGAGCCGTAGCCGCCGCGCTCGGGCCACGCGGTCTCCCAGCTGAAGACCCCGTCGACAATCGGACCCCAGTAGGACCACCATCCGTCCGCGGCCTCGTAGTAGCCGTCTGTCTCGTCGAAGTCGGGCATGAAGAACATGTCGTTGGCGAGAGAGTCCTTCCAGTCAATCCAGGTGTCGTTTTCAAATCCACCGGAGGAGAAGGTACTGATGAGAGCCTTGCCGTCGATTTGGTAGTAGGCTGAGCTGCCCTTGTAAGAGTCCCAGATCCATTTGTAGTCGTCCGGCCCGTTGCACTGGATGACTGTTAGCCAACGGTTTACTGCAAGTGATTAGAGAGAAAGTTGGTAAGTTCACTTACAGAGTCGGCTCCGTTGTAGCAGGCATCACCCGAGGCGTAGACATCCATAGAAATGTAGAGTTTGAATCCGACTGATTCCGCATATGGAAACAGGTAGCTGAGGGCCTGGGAAACATAGTCGCGGGTAGCATCGCCAATGTTCAAGGCGAAGCCATCCAGACCCATAGCCTGAGCCTCGTCGATATCCGTCTGCGCGTGGTCCTGGGTCACAGTTCCAACCTGGTGCAAGATGTTAGCATTAGTCAAGTTGAAGTAAAAAAATCCAACCAACCATGTAATGAGCAAAGACTGCCTTGGCACTGGCAACTCTAGCAAGAGCGCCAGCCACGGCAAAGAGACTGAGTGAACCTCTCATGATGAGCGGTGTCAGTGAGGACAAGTTTGAGTTGATGCCTTGGGGTGCGTGCTTCATTCATATTTTCGGCCGCTCTCCATCCGTGTATTTATACAACATTTTGCATTTCTACGCGGGAAGAAAACAACCGTAAATTTTGACATGATTCCAAAAGCGAAAATCATCACGGTATCATCCAAGACCGAATGCCATGCCGGCAAAGCGAGCCGATTACATCAGACTCGGGAGTATCCGCCTGGGCGGTCCCTTCTAGAACACATTCACTTTCGACAAGTTGATATCTTCCTTGGCTGAGCAGTGAGGCAAAAGCCCAATGCCGTATGCAGGGCTGAACGGGCTATTCCGAATCCACCTACTCCGTATCCTCCTTTCTCCACAGAGGATTTCCCTAGGCTTAGGATTAATCGTACATACTAGCTAATATTCTCGCATATAGACTCCACTGCCAGGCAGCCCACGTGCTCCGGATATAGACAAATAGTGCACCTATGCTCCGGCCTCATTTCGGCGGCTAGGGTGTCAAAAGTCGCCTGTGGTGTAAGTCAGGCAATGCGCATCTACCCATAAGTGAAAGAAAACTGGTTACGGCATGTATGGTTATCGACATGTTTGTCTTGGCAGTAGGAGAGGACCCAATCGCCAATGCGGCAGAGAGGGGTCCTTGGTATTTACATCCGATACCCCTGCTGCGTTCGGGTGTCTAGGAGTGGAGCGAGGGGAAATGGACCACTTTGCGGTTCCTTACATTGTATGCATATATCGTACATTGGGTATCGTCGTTTCGATCGTCGAATTGAGGATATGCAGGGTCCTCTGGCTGTCTCCTATTAGTACAACTTCGTCTTCTAGTGACAGTAATACATGTAAGTAGTTGCATATATCAGACTGCAGAGCGTAGAGTCCCGGTGCCAAACCAGGCCAATGACTATACCACGAATTACGCATTTGCCATAAAAGCAAGGTTAAACAAACAATAACGGGGTTCGGATTTCCCACGGACACTGCCGACGCCCCAGGCGCAAATTGCTGGCCACAGCTACATGCGCGCGAGCATCTTCATGCTATTGCCATTGAGGCAAGACCCGTTGTGGGTCCGGAAATACGACCGGGTGAGAGTAGCCAGTAGCCACAAAACATTGACAGAAGGCCGACACCCGAATAACGCCTCGACCGAAACGGGTGCTAGATTGAATCACATATCCCTGTTTTTCTATATTGCGCTTAAGCCCTTGAATTCGAATAGTTTCAATTCGAGCATAAGCATTGACGCCTCTCCTCGTGTTCTCAGCCAATAAGTGCGGTGCTTTCCTGCACGCCTAGATGTCTAGCTTGGCACGACTATCTGCTAGTACTAGGTAACGGCTGGTGTACCTGGCTGGCAGTTGCCGCCCTTCAGGTCAGACAAGAACTTTTCCATCCTGTCGGTAAAGGTACATGTATTTGCCTTGTTCGTACTCGTACCTGTTTCTTCCGCCCGTGCTATCGGGGACCGGCCGCAATGCTCCGCCCGCGGTACGGCAGTTCAACCCCGGCATGCTCGAGGCCATCATCGCCATGGCCCTAGTCTACGGTCTTGTCAGGGCTTGAGGCTGCACTAAAAAGGGGCTGCCAATAATTGAGTCGGGATTAGAAGCCAGGCACTCCAAGCCAAGAATACTGTCGACTATAGGCATGCACTCTCCGGCTGGAATAACCGTCTTGGCCGTCTGTGCGTATCGCAATAGGATTGCGAGGGTGTCCATGGGATTGTCGCATTTGGTGTGAGAGGTGAAGAGCATGTGTATGGCATGCGACAACTACACGTAGGCTTGAGGTTTTCACCATGTCAATGCCTAGTACGATGCTCCTTACCCTGAACGTGCACTTGAAAACGTCAAAAAATTGAGCCAAAGGGTCACAAAGAATCCACAAGAACATCTAGTGTTGACATATACATTCAATGTAAATAGTTAGGTATATGCCGTGCGTGCATTCTTCATTCTAATAACTATAGTGCATCGAAGAACCAGGAGTTGAATCTCGCCATACTCCATGTCGTATGCACAATAGCTGGCAGTTCTTAGCGTTACCCCAACCTTGTCTGAATATCACATGTAAGACCTGCTTGATGTCTATACACTGCACAGGTTTGGCGTTGAGCTGACCTCTAAAAGAGTTAAACCCCATGTAGAGGTCTATTCATTCGAAATTATTATTCTTTCTTCTTTCTTTCTAAGAGAGCAGTGCCTGTTGACCTTAGGCGATCCGAAGACCCTATTCAAGACATGGAAGCACCAGTTCGGTCAGTGTGGCTAACCCCACATACCCACCAGCCACACCACTCTTAACGCGTCTAGTCGCGTCCCCAGCCGCGTCCATCATCATCTCCAGCTTCAACCCTCCAACCCTCCAACCTCTACTCCTCAAACCTCCAACTCCAAACGCCACAATGACTTCAACACCCCAACCAGACACAATAGGAGGAACCTACATCCCCCCGTCAGTCGACCGCCCGACCATACTCTCCGGCGCATCACACACGCACTTCTCCCCCGTGCCGCCCTCCCTACAGCCCAACACCACCCACCCGGAAGGCCGACCATGCCTGCTGGGCGTCGACGAAGCCGGCCGCGGCCCCGTGCTAGGACCCATGGTCTACGGTGTATTCTACGTTCCAGAGGATGAATCCGACTCCCTCCTCCGCGACAAGCACCACTTCGACGACTCCAAGGTTCTCAAGGCCGACGTGCGATCATCCCTCATGCGCACGCTCTGCGCCCCGGAGACGGACGACACCGACCTCCGAGATTCGGGCGGCTGGGCCACGGCCGCCCTGTCCGCCCGCGACATATCAGGTGGCATGCTCCGTCCCAGCACGTCGGCAGCGTACAACCTCAACTCCCAGGCGCTCGATGCTACCGTGGAGCTCATCCGCGGGGTGTACGCGCGCGGCGTCAACGTGAAGCACATCTACGTCGACACTGTGGGACCGCCCGCGGCGCACCAGGCTCGTCTGCAGCGCTTCTTCCCGCAGGCACGTATCACTGTCGCAAAGAAGGCTGATAGCTTGTATCCCTGTGTCAGTGCGGCGTCTGTCTGCGCAAAGGTCACGCGTGATGCTGCCCTCGAGGTACTCTACCAGGTTCTGCATGCTAGTCGGGAGCAGGAAGGGGACAAGGATGGCGAAGAAGAGGATACGCCAATGGCTTGGGGGTCGGGGTACCCTTCTGATGCGCGGTGCGTGTCGTGGCTGAAGTCGAATATGCATCCCTTCTTCGGGTGGGGTCCTGAATGCCGTTTTAGCTGGGGTACTGCTCGTGATATGATTGACGCTGCCAAGGGGGCCAATGGTGGTGTCAAGGTTGATTGGCCTGCTGATGATGACGACGAGGACGAGCAGAATGGTAGGATGACGGACTACTTTGCTGCGCCTGGTGGTGCCAAGGCTGGTGAGAATGATGAGATTGGTGCATGGTTTGGCACGTCGACTGGGCTTGAGGCATTCTAAGTACAAACAGGCATTGGCTTTCAGAATCTACTAGACATAACATCATCTGGCGTTCACGGTATTTGGAAAGGTCTCAATTTCTGTTCACTGAAAAAAAAAAGGTAGATGCTCTTGGATTTATATTACGCGGCAGCAAAAAAAAAGTGCATAGGCTTCAATAGGAATAATGATAATCAAAAAAATGTATAGAAAAAAACAAGACAAGCAACAACAAAAACAAGACTCATTTTTTTCTGCTCCCCGATCCCAACCTTCCCCGCCTCTTTTTTATTTTCAATTCTTCGTTCTGTCTTGGGGAGACAAGCTCAAATGTCATCAATGTCTGCCGAGGTGCTGCTCTTGCTCGCCTTCTTCCCCCGGCTATCCAGCGTGTCGAGGCTGATGTTGTCCGAGTCCTTGCTGGCCGGAACACCCATGGCCTGCCTCGCCGCGTCAGAGCTCATAATGTACTCCCTCAGTCTCTGCTTGCCAATGTCGACGCCCTGCGTCATGGCAGCGTTGCCCATGTGCATCATGGGTCCGAGGAGGTTGAGCGTGTAGGCCACGTACAATCCACCAGCCAGCAGGGCCAGAAGGATGAAGAGGAAGGGGTTCTTGAGGACTGGACAGAGAATAAGATGTTAGTATGAACCCTGTCTCATAGAAAAAGAAAAGGAACATGGGGGGTGGATAGATGGAGGCGGTGTAAGAGTGAAAGAGAGAAAAAAAACATACCTGCGAAAATCTCATTCCACCCAAATGCTAGGAGCAGCGCGTAAAAGTACCAGGGAATCTGTGCCACACCGCCAATGGCGCTCCGCTTGGCCTCGACAAACACCCCGTCGGCCATCTTCTTGAACCGGACCACCAGGTCCTGCCTCTTGCTCTCGCTGAGCACAGTCGTCTCCTCCTCCAGGCTCTTGCCCTCGTCCTCGTCCACGCCGCCGATGGGGGACATGTCTTCCTCGTCGTCGGCCTCGACCCCAGCCGGCTGCGGGCCGATGAAGCTGACCAGGTCCGGGGGCGCGTACGTCGACTCCAGCCTGAACCTCGACAGCAGCGGGATCAGCTTGAGCGTCGACTCGCGCGCCTTGGTGTAGACACCCTCGATGTCGTCCGTCGGGCGCCAGATGCGCGGCACACCTGCCTCGTCGTACCGGAACTTGTCCTCAAAGTTCTCCCGCAGCTTCAGCAGTATGTTACCCTCCATGACCTCCTCGTCAATCTTCTCGCGCAGCGCCACCCAGCTCTTGCGCCGCAGCCGCCACGTGCCCACCTCGACCTCATCGTCGCTAGCGTCGAAGCTCTTGGCCCGGTCCACGAACCGCGTCTCCGCCTCGCTCACGATGCCCGCAAACACCGTCCAGATGCGATCCCAGAGCTCCTTCTCTGTCGACGGGCGCTCTTCGTCCTCGGGCGCACCCGATCCCGCCCGACCCGATCCCAGCTTGTTGAACTCGACGCCAATGGCATCGCCCAGCCTCGACTTCACCCAGCGCTCCACGCGCGTCGCAAGGCGTCGCATCTCCTCTTTGCGCAGCTTGGAGCTGACCTCGTCGAGCTCCTGCTCGAACAGCAGGTACTGCGACTTGAAGTTGGTCCAGGGGACGCCCTGCATGGCCAGGCTCTGGGCCTCGACCTTGAAAACCTCGAGCGTCTTGGCCTTCTCGCTGGCCACGATCTCGGCAAACTCGTATGCGCCACCAGCCTTCTGGCCCGTCTTGACCTTCTGGGTGACAGCCTCGCTGAACGACGTGACACCGGCCTTGTGGGTGGCTGAGAGCTGGCCCTGGTAGAGGGCCTTGAGTCGCGTGTCGACCTTGCCCTCAAGCTCCTGCTTCTTGCGCCCATACACACCCTTGTGGTAGCGGCTAGCCTGAACCTCAAAGGCCTTGAGGCACTCGGAGCGGGACTTGGTTCCGGAGATGCCTAGGTCCTTTAGCACCGTGGGCTTTCCAAGGCGCTCGGCCTCAGCCTGCTTCTCCTCGAGGGGCAGGATGAGGTTGTCAAACGCGATGAGGACCTCGCGGGAGATCTCGTCGCATCGGAACTGGGCCAGGAGCTCCTGCTGCGTCGGCAGGTCGAGGTCCTTGTTGTTGACAATCTGGTCCCAGATGCCCTCGGCGTAGACGGAAAGACCGTCGGCAGGGATCCTCCTGTGGTACTCGGGGAGGAAGACACCACCTTCGAGCTCGTCCTCGCCATCCTGGCCATTGGCTGACTTCGTGCGGTGGCCGGCGATGAACCTCGATCCAAGGACCTGGACCTCGTTATCGAACTTGTCGGCTTGGAGAATCTTGTGGGGCAGAGCGGCGAATCCAAAGTCAAAGTAGTCCTCGATGTGGGAGTTCTCGAGGCCCTGGGGCTTGGAGATGGAGGACCAGATCTTGGTCAGGTCCTGGACCAGGGTGTCTCGGAGGTTGGCGAGGGGCGTGGTGCCGAGGTGATCGCGGATGACGAAGAAGAGGAGCGATCGAGGGGTGGACCTGATTAGAGGGGAGCCAGTCAGTCAGTCAGTCATGAATTGGCAACAAAAGTCCGGGAAATGCCTACTTTTTGTCCTTCAGGAACAGCTGAAGGTTGACCTCAAAGACCGTCTTGAGCAGGCCCATGTTGGCGCCCTGGTACAGGCCGACCTGATGCTCCCAGATGTTGACGAGCAGGACCTCACTGGTGGCAAGGGCGAAGAGGGCACTCTTGCGCTCGAAGTCCTGGTCCTCTCCGCGCTCGCGGCCGTCGGTACCCTCGACATCCATGACGAGGATGTTGTCGGCCATGCGGGTGCCGCCGCTCTGCTCGCGCTTGTTCTTGGACATCCAGATTCCCTTTGTGGTCTGCTGGCGGGCCGTCTCGGACATGACGGAGAAGCCTGTGCCGAACAGGGCGTTGAGGAGGGTCGACTTTCCGGTGGACTGGGAGCCGAAGACGGAGATGAGGTGGTAGTTGAAGCCAGCCTCGGCGACATGTTCGACATTCATGTACTTGTTGAGCTCGGTACTAATATGCGCATTGGTTGCGCAACTCTGGTAAGTAATGATATTCCCATATTTGATCAAACCAGAGCACAGATATGCATATATAAATATATAATCTGGGGTAAAGGGGAAAGGGGGGAGATGGGTGGGGGTCAAATGTACTTGAACTCCTTGTCGCCGTCGACAACCTGGACTCCATGCTGAAAGTCGGGCTCGGCGGACTTGTCGCCCACGCCAGCCATGTGGCCATTCATGTCGGGCGGGCGATTGTCGCAGACAAGCGTAATAGGTGTGTGTAGGTGTGGGTGTAGCGTAGGTAAGAGCGTAAGATGGTGTGGTTGTGGTTATATGAACAGCATCTAGGATAGCTGGAGGTGTTTCGAATCGGTTCGTCGGTTTCGTCGTCGTAGGGATCAGTAGGATTGGATTTGAAAGGAGAGAGAAAGGATCCTCGGTCAGAGAGAGAAGGCAAAAAAAGAAGGTTGACGTGTGACGGTGGGCAGAACTAGAAATGGGGAGGGAGCTCTGTGGTGTGTGTGGGTGGTGTGTTGTGCGTGCGTCTGTGGGTGGCCATATGATGCGGGCATGTGGCAGGATCCAAGTGTGGCCCGTGGGAGAGGGGAGTGACACCCACTAGCCACCTGGGACACTAGCCACCAGGGGCCGAGGTGTGTGGCGGCGTGGCGGGGGTGAGCTCTAGGAGCCTGAGTTTGCCTAGGTAGGTCATATCTTTTTCCGATCCGAAAGTGCGTGCATACACTTTTACAACCTTGATGTAATACTCTGGTAATAATTCAGGATGCTTTTGTCCAGGTCATTGGTGGTTTGGATTTATTCAGTTACGACTAATAGGTAAAATTGGTTACATAAGTAACCTTGTGTGTTTATATGTGTATTTTATCATTTTCCCTCGTACTAAGTCCTTCACCGAAAAACTACACTGGCTAAACACGGGGTGAGACATATCCTATGATGTATCCCCTCTTCTCCCCCACCAACCAGGGGTCCACCGAGGGGTTCAACCACCAGCATCACCACCACCACAGGTTCAAGCACTTACCACACCATCATCCTCATCCATCAACTTTTCTAAAAAGGTCACAAACTGCTTTTGATAAACCGCCAAAATGCTCATCAAGGAAACCCACCATGACGTTCCCGTCGTAGCCAACGGCAAAGAAAGCACTATGCGTATGTCTCTCCACTGTCCTCATTCTCACCTGTACGCATAATGCCCAATCTGACCATAAAACAGGCATCTTTGTCTTTCACCCCACCATCCCAGGCTACTCCCAGGCGTGAGTTCAACATCCTCCTCCGTCTTCAAAAATACCAAATATATATCTCTTTTTGTCTTAAAACACCCCAACCTAACATGTAGCAGTAAATTCCCCGGTGTCTGTCTCTTCAGCGAGATTTACCAAGGTACATCCACCATCCATCCATCCATCCATCCAATTCTCACCATCCTCATCATCTAACACTGTACACAGTCACCGGCCCCGTCGCCCGTTTCGCCCGCCAAATCGCAGGACAAGGCTACATTGTCGCCGCTCCCTCATCATACCACGAGTTCACCGGTCCCGAAGCACTCAAGTACGATGCCGTCGACACAGACCGTGGAAACAAGTACAAGATTGAAAAGGTTCACCTCCATTCCCTCTTTCCATTCCTCTCTCATTCTCATCCACTCCTTTCACACACACACACACACACACGTATGTACATATATGTACTAACTGCCTTCCAGACCCTAGAGTCTTACGACGCCGACTCCGCCGCAACAGTCACCCACCTCCTCTCCCTCCCAACATGCACCGGCCTCATCGGCTCAACAGGAATGTGTCTAGGCGGCCATCTCGCCCTCAGAGCCACGCTGGACTCCCGCATCTCCGCCTGCGCAGCCTACTTCGCGACAGACGTGCACTCCCGCACTCTGGGCCCCTACCCAGACGGACCCAACACTTCTTCCCAGGCCCCGGCTAATAGCAACCACACTCTCGATCTCCTGTCCCGTCTGACGGTCAAGTCGGAAGCTGGTCTTGCCTCCGAGGTCGCCATGATCTTTGGTATCAAGGATACTCACGTCCCCGATGCTGGTCGCGACCTCATCCGTCAGAAGCTGCGTGATGCCGGCGTCACTTTTAGCTTCTACGAGTTTGCTCATGCTCAGCATGCCTTCATCCGCGATGAGCTCAGCAAGGGACGCTATGATCCTGCCATTACAAAGGTGTGCTTCGAGGTCTTGCTCGAGCTGTTTGGCCGTGTTCTCAAGACCGATTTGGGTGTTCCTGATGCGAATGTTCCCGAGTTGGAGCACGTTTGCTAGACGTGTCGGTGTTCGTGAGGTACGAGAGGGATCATGCAACGCAGTGAACATGACGAAATAATAAAAAACGCTATACTCAATACTGGTGGTCAGTCACAAGACACACGTAACGCAGTGAACGCGATGCAAGGTATGAAAGTCACACCAGACACTTGGCATATGAACAAATGTAGAGAAGAAAAAAAAGTCTCATGACATAAAACTTGCATACAGTGATGCTCTAACCGAGGACATATCCAACCGGCATCTATAACCAACCATCCAACCACCTCATTCAGCGTACAGGCATGATGAACATGCTCTTTCTTTTTTAAGAATGACAAAAATAAAACCACGCCCGATATCCATGAGGACCCTTTCAAAGAAAAAAAGGAGAGAAAGAAATGGAAAAGGGAAATCCCCTCCCAGGAAAGAAAAAAAGGAGAACAAATGCGCTATCCAATAGCTATCAACTCCTTTGATCGAATAGAAAAAAAAATCATATCAATTACATTTTAGGAAAAGAGGAAAGAGTGAGAGAGAAAAAACACCGCAGCCGACTACTGGCCACTGCGGTTCGAAGGATAGGGTCGCAGATTGCTAGAGTACTGCTGCTGACGCATGCTAGCAGACGTCGGCGACCGCCCCTCTAGCTGAGCCTCCTCATCCCAACCACGCTGGCTCATGCTAGGTGAGGTGGGACCACGAGCTCCGTCCTGGCCACCGGCCGAGGTGGGAATGGTCTCACCGGCCTTGCGTCGCCCACGAGTGCTAGCACGCTCAAGGTTGGAGCGAGTGTCATCCACGGCGAGACTGCGCTGGCTCTGGAAGCTGCGGTGGCTGCGCTGGGACGACATCCGTCCTAGGTTGTCCGAGGGGGTCACGCGGAGGGACCTGCCCTCATCCCAGGTGCCGGTGGCACCCATCTCGCGAACGGGCGGGCGCTTGGTGATGCCCTGGATGGCGGCGGCCTCGGCGTCACCCGACTTGGTTGAGTCGTCCTCGGCGACGGGGACGAGACGACCGTCATTACGGGCCTTGGCGGCATCATCACGGGCCTTGGCAGCCCACTCGTCCGTCACCGAGACCGAGTAGGTGGGGTTCGCAGGTCCGCCGGCAGCATCGCCACCACCGCCGGGTCCGTTGATGGGGATCTTCTTGAGGCCAAGGGCCAGGGCGCACATGAACTTGGAGCGGCGGCTGGCGCGCACCATGGCGTTGTGCCAGTTGGACTTGTGCAGGATGGAGATTTGCAGCGTCAGCTTGTCCATGTTGCCGACGCTACCAACGCCAATGGTGAAGTCGGGCTTGAAGTCACGCGAGTTGTCACGGTCGCGGACAAACTTCTCCATCTCCAGACGCAGGAGCTCAATGTCCTCAAAGGACGTGTCGAAGGAGACATCAATCTCGAAACTCTCGTACATGGCCTTGCTGCGAGACATGTTGTCGACCCAGAGGTTGTTGAGAACAATGTTGGGGACCTGGGAGACCTGCTCCGTGTCGGCACGGGTGAAGATGGTGTAGAGGAGCGAGATGCGCTGGACGACGAGCTCGACATCGCTGATGACGACACGGTCACCGACATCGTAAGGGTGCTTGACAAAGAGGAAGATGCAGGAACCGAGGAACTCTTGGGTGGTGACGGCGAAGACGAAGGACAGGGAGAGCAGGGCGGTACCGGCCGAGGCGAGGGTGGTGACGAAGCTGCTCTGGAAGAAGGCGAGGAAGACAAAGATGATGATGAGGAGGACGACGAAGAGGAGGACCTTATCGAAGGCGGCGAGGGCCTGGCCGATATCCTTCATGCCCTCTCCAATGGCCTTGCGCTCCTTTCCAATCTCGACAATCTTGCGAACCATCTCGTCGAGACTAATATCGCCGTTCTCATCGCCATCGATGGCGGCAAAGGCCTCCTCGGCTTCCTTGCGATAAGCGGGGCCAAGGACCTCAATGACGTCTTCGAGGTAAAGTTCGTCGTTACCATCGACCACAAACGACATCCAGATACGGCGGGCCAGGGCCTCTGACGAGCCAAGACGGTCGAGAGCCTCGAGCACGATGGAGTGGGCTGAGTTAGGGTTGAAGACGTGCTTGCCGGTGATTTCAGATGCAATGTTACCAAAAGCCGAGGTGACCTTGTCTCCGAGACGACCGACATCGTTGATGAGCCTCATGGGCGTGGCGGTTCCACTACCGCCCTTCATGCCGCGGAGCTTCAGCTCGATGCTGTCGTTGATAAGATGGTCCTCCTCGGCGAAATCCGGGCCGTACATGGGGAAGAGGGTGCGGGAGGCATCGTAGAGGATTCCGAGGAGACGAATCTCATGCTTGGACTCGCTGATGCGGTTGGCAAAGGAGCGCTGGTGGTACGAGACACCAATGACCTGGACAATGGCCTTCTCACCCAGGAAGACGGCCGAGGAGACGAAAAGGGCGCCGAGAATAGTGTTGATGGTGTGTGCCCACTCTACGTTGGAGGTGCTGGCGGAAAAGAGCCTCTTGAAGGTGATCCAGACAGCCAGGGCCCAGAAGAACAGGGTGAGGGGCACCGACATGTTGGCGAGAACGGTGGCGTACTTGCGGGTGCCAGCACTGACGATACCGGAGAAGAACATGAAGGCGTTGGGCAAGGCCCAGGCGACGAGCTTGGCGGCCCATACAGTCAGCCAGGTGACCTCGATCCAGATCATGAGCTTGAATAGGGGCGGGCCAATGACGAGGTCATCGCCGCTACCCTTGTTTCCAACGGGGATGTCATTCCTGTGGCCGGTGGCGGAGAGAACGATGATGGGGACGGCGAGGATGAGAGCGACGGGGACAATGTAGACGAGGTAGCGAGAGACGACGGAGAAGCCAATAATCTTGTAGTAGAGACGGCCCATGAAGTTGAGGCGAGCAGGGCGGTCGGTCCTGGATTCAGCGCCAGTATCGCCGCGCTCGAGGGTTCCGTCCTGCGTAGCCCTCCTCCTCCTGCCGCGGTGACCAAAGTGGTGCTTCTTCTTCTGGTGCTCCTGCTCCTGCTGGAGGGCGGGGTCCTTCTCGAAGGACGAGTCGACGCTGGATGATTGAGCCATGGGGGCGCCGGTGCGAGATGCGTTGCTTCGGACGTTTGTTAGGCGGATTCCCTCTTCTTCGTTGGCCATGTTGGCGGCCTGGGGGTCGGACAGTTGGACAAAGCCAGCGCTGTTGCGATTGCGAGATGGTAGAGAGCTTCTCTTGCCGTGCATGGCGGGACGGGGGATGGGGTGGCCCCTAAGACAGTATTTAAAACAATGGGTACGACGTGTAACACGGGTCCGCCTCTGCAGACTGCCGGGTACGTGGTAGCAGCAATTTTATCGGGGTTACTCCGTAGGGAGGGAAAAAAAGCAGAGACCCCAGTGGAGATTTTGGCCTGTTGGGTCTGTGTGAATCGCAGACTTCTTTTTGGCTGGATAGACCCAGGGGGGGGATCCAGTATTGGGCTCCACGAGGAGAGCGCCGATCTGATGTCGACTGACGAAAGACGATGTAATTCGAAAAGATGCACGAGAAGTGACGAAACGAATGTGCACGGATTCCAGCTCCGGGGGGTGGTTTGACAGAGATAAGAAAGATGTATGAAGATGGAAAGAAAAGGGAATAACAAAAAAGATGAATGAAAATGGAATGAAACGAAAGGGGGACGGAAGTGTTTGATGTACTTCCGTAGCGACCAAAATATGGAGGAGGGTCAAAACAAGAACAAAGAGTGTACGAGTACTCCGTAGACCAGGGCGGGCAGTCTGTGGGTGGTCAATTCGCAATAATAGGGGAGGGTGAGGAAGGAGCACCCGAGTGATTGACGAGTGACGAGACAGAAGGAAAGAGCCGATCTGCAAAGTGTGGTGGGGGCAGTTGGAATGAGTGAATGAATGAATTGGATGGCTCAAAGACACTAAAAAAGCAATGGTCTATGATTCTATCCAACAAAGCAAACGCACGATAGACAGAGAGGGGAAAGAAAGAGAATTGGGGGGAAAAGGTGGTTTAGGAAGATGTAAAGAGAAGAAAGGATTTACGCGTCAGCTACGAGAAGTACGAAGAGCTAGTAGTTGTAGTAGTAGTACTCCGTAGTAGTACAGGTATGGACCGTACTATGGCTTGTGTATGAACTAAACAAAGAAAAGTCTTGTCATGGACCCTTTTGGGTCAATGATCCATGGGCTTTGCCACACGCCAAGAGAATGAACACGAAAGTCGAACTCTGGTATTAATACAGAGTACTCGTACTCCGCAGTAGTAGTAGTAGTATGGCCATTGTACGATACTCGTAGTCTCGTTGTGGTAGAGCCCACAGGTAAGCGCAGAGGAGGGTCTTCTAAAGGGCCCCCCATAAAGGCCCCGTAAAAGGTCCCTTGGGAATCCCTTGAAAAGTCGAATGCCTAGACATGGAGCCAAGAATGACAAAAGGAAAAAGAAGAGGGGAAGAATTATTACGAAAAGAAGAAAGAAGAGAGAGAAGAAAAAAAAAAAGGAGGAAGGAGCAACGGAGCGTAAAATGCCGGATGGTGGTTGGTTCAATCGCGAGTGAAAGTGGCGGGCTACAGTGGGACCGACAATTGTTCAGTGTCCGGGCACTGTCCTAGTTCTGCCCAGCAGTGGCTACAGTGGATCCGTTCGTTCAGTCTGTGCAACTGCAACTGCAGCTGCAACTACGCGGTGGATCTGGGCAGGCGCGACGGAGAGGTCCAGTGGTCGGTGGCTGAGTGGATAACAGCCCTGGTCAGGCTACGTACGCACTAAACAGGCCCTGAAGGTGCATTAAACGGTACAGGTACCTAGCGCTAGACGTCTGGTACTGGACTGGATGGACGAGTCCGCCCGGATGCCGTCAACCGTGTCGTTGCTGTAATGTTGCTGTAATACTGCTGTAATGCCCGGGCCACTGTAATATCGGATCCCTCCCATCTAGTGACCATCCATACTCAAACGGGGACTAGAGATGAAAGGCGGAGTGGTAAAACACATGCCGATAGACGACTAGTTCTGCTAGTGCTGCTGGCCGATACTATGAGTACCTAGTAGTAGTAGTAGTAGTACGGAGATTTTAGCCCTCCATCCTCGTAAGCCCTTCAAGTGTATTCGTGTTGCTAGTGGCCAAGTAGCACAATGTCTCATTTTAGGGGTCCATGATCCAGAAGACCAGACGTGAGGTTGAGAATCTAGAGTACAAGTACGGAGTACGGGATGTAATAGTAACCCCTGTTTCACCAAGCGCTGCGGGCTCACTGTAGCTCTCAGGGGGAGGCATTGCGGTCCCGAAAAGCCGTTGCTCAGGTCCCCCTCCCCCCATCCTATTTGTTTCACCACCACCAGCCGTTGGCCGTTATGGCGTATTGGATTGGACGGAATTCGCCATTGGATTTCCCTAGGATGCAATCGATTGCCCTATTACGACTAAGCAGACTCGCAAGGTACGAGTGGTTGTTATTACAATACGGAGTACACATACTAGTCGAGAGAAAAAGAAATGCCGTCGTACTAATAAATACAAGGGTCAAGGGCTATTTTTAATGCGTACCTAGGATTTTCCTCTCATGACCCCTGATCTTGTGTGTGAGATGGAGTGTTGCATCGGCATTAATACGTCTGTTATTACATGATTTTCATTATTACTCCGTATCCATTGTAGAAAGGAATACGGCGTATCAATACACAGCACAGGCAAATACCGAGCATTATTACATGTATCCCTCTATGCCTCTCCAACTCTGATACTAGAACTCCACATGATCCCTGGAGCAAACGCGCACACCGACGCGTGGAGAACCCACGGCCAAGATCCAAGGCCAAGGTCGAAAATATTTCAACTGCCTGTATGTTGAACAAGGTGTGACAAACAGTCATGTGCTGCCCGTAGACCGTAGCGCGTGGCTAGCACTGAGCAGTCACCGGGCTGGGGGGCAGTGTCACCATCGAGCAGTCATATCCTCCATCTTGGCCCTATGAAATACGACAGCAGAAGGATACTCGTACTCGTTCATTTCAACGTATCACACATGTTCGTATCCTGTAAAAGACAGGTCAGGCGGTGAAATACGAGTAAATCTCATCATCCTGACATTCTACTCGTACCTGCATCTACCTACCTGTACGAGTATACGGAGTATTATACTGCAGGTAGCACCATGATATAACACACCGTATTCATCCTTGAAAAGACCCAAGGCCACTCCTCAGCTGATGACCTGACACCATGTCCATGGGCCCCCCTACCTGTCAACGTCACTGTAAAAAGAAGCGCCGATAGAAAGTCAGAGCATGAAAGTGCTGACTTTTCGGTACCCAGGAACCCGCGCGCTAATGAAAAAGAGGCTGAAACGTGATGTTTGCGCACGAGTAATGCACTTCTCCCCCTTATTGCTCATCCTTTGTACATTTCTTCCCTCTTCCTAAGAGTATTATTACAATCTTACTACGGAGTACTCCGTCTGTACGGATAGTACTATGACTCGTGCTTTGGAAAATGAATGATGAAACACAAAAGACTCCAGTATAAATCTTACCATTGTATATGCATATATGATATATAACTTCTAAATACGTGTATGCACTGTCTTTTTTTTTTTAACAGATATATACGGCGATACGCCCATCCCACCATCATTCATGCATAACAGATGAAAATCCTCCGTGTAATACGACGTAAATAAAAGAAAAAAGGGAAAGAAAAACAGCAGATCCCATCTCTCTCTATAAACTCCAGCGCTTGCAAAATATGGTCTAAAATACCCACGGGAAAAAAAGAGGAATGCGCGGGTAGAGAAAAGAAACAAAAAGTGAAGAGGACAAGGAAGAGGGGATGAGGGAATATGAAATCAACCCCCCGAGCTAGGAAACCCAACAAGATCCTTGAGCTCAATCCTCGACTTATCATTGAGATGCTGCACATCGCCCACGCCATCATCCTCATCTGGCGGGCCCGCATCGAGCTGATACAGCGGCTGCACAGTAGCCCTCTTATCCAAGAGGACATACCTTTTGACCCAGAACGGCAGCGTCTGCGTAGCCTGGTAGCGCATAAAGACGTGTGTCGGCACCGCAAAGATGTAGTCCAGCTCCTCGAGGGTGCGCTGCTTCGTCTCGGGCATCCACAGGAAGATGATGGTCAGGCCCACAATGTTGAGCCCCGCGTAGAAGAGGAAGACGCCCATGGTGCCCAGACGCGCGTGCATGAGCGGGAACGTGACCGACACCACGGCCGCCCAGCCCAGACACATGGCCACCGACGCCGCCATGCCCACCTCTCTGTGCGACAGGGGGAAGACCTCGGCCGCGTAGGTGTAGGGGACGGGCCCGCCGCCGGGGGAGTAGAAGACCACGAAGAGGTATATGAAGACGGCCACCATGGCCAGGTGTAGACCCCCCTTCCCCGGGATGGTGGTGCACAGCCCCGCGCCGAGGAGCGACAGCGCCATCTGCGGAAACGTGAAGAGCAGCAGGGACCGACGACCAAAGGTGTCAATAGTCCAGATGGCGGGAAACGCAAAGAGGAAGTTGACGACGCCGAACCCCCACGAGGCGAGCAGGGCCTCAAAGTCGGTGGCGCCGGCGTCTTTAAAGAGGGTCGTCGAGTAGAAGGCAAAGATGTTGATGCCGCACATCTGCTGGGAGAGCATGACGGTGAAGGAGGCCAGCGTCGCCCTGCGCACGCGCGGTATCGTGAAGAGCTCCACAAACTTGGTCACGTAGTTGCTCTTCTTGATGTACTGCCGCTCCAGCTCCAGCTGCACGTGGATATAGTACAGGTCGCGCCCGGCCTGCACCGCGTTGTTGCGCAGCCGCAGAAGCGACTTGAACGCCGAGTCGTACCGGTTCTTCTTCATGTACCAGCGCGGCGACTCCGGGCAGAACCATATCAGCACCGCCAGAGGCACCGCCGGTATCATCGCCGACCCCAGCTGGTACCGCCACCCCTCTGGGCCGATCCTCGATACGGCCAGATTGGCCCCCGTCCCTAAGAAGATGCCAAACGCTGTCCACATCTGCCATCCCATCACCAGGGCACCACGGATCGGGGCTGGCGAGTTTTCTGCTGCGAAAATAGGTACTACCATCACATAATGTTATGTCAGCATTGCCCGTACGAGAGGTGTGGTTTGATCGTGCACTCACCCGTAGAAGCCTTGGTGCCCATCCCCAACCCTATTATGAGTCGGCAGATAAACAGCTGAGGCCAGGCATTGCAGAAGGCACTCCCAATGACAGGCCACAGGCAGAAATTTGCCGAAAAGAATATTGTGCCTCTTCGCCCGATGAGGTCATTGATGGGATCCGACATCCAGCACCCCAGCGCCGCAGTCCCGATATACGGCCCTGCGTTGACCAACCCGACGAGCATCTTGTCGCCAAAAGAGTCGCCGTTGATGCCGAAGAACTCGGGGAACCGGACTGTCGCGCCGTTGGACCCTGTCTGGTCCCATCCCTGAACGCATGCGCCAATGGAGCAGGTGATGACGGTCAGGAGTAGGGTATTCGTCGCGCGCCATTTGTGCAGCACCTCGTCGCGCAAGGCTTTGATCTCGGTCTCGTCGAGGGCCTCGGGCCCGGTGATGTCCTCATATCCGGTCGGGTCGCGGGCCACGAGGGCTCCTTTGCGTATGATGAGGCGGTGCTGCTCTAGGCCTTTTTCGTGGCAGAATTCGTCGACGGCTGATAGGAGGGTCTCACGTCTGAGACCTGCCAGGGGGTTTTGGATGCTAGATGTTTGGTCAGACAAAAAGGTAACCAAAGAAAAGTAAACAGGGTTGCTGTTTTTTGTTCTTTTCCCAACGGGTAGGGCAAGATGAAAAGAAGAGGAAAAAAAAACATACCGAGCTTCAACATTGGCATTGAGATTCACGCCGCTTCGGTCTTTAGCAAAGTAGCCACGTTCGGGGGAGGAGAAGTCGTGCCTGGAGACGAGGTTTGTCAGTTAGGCACGAGACAGGTCAAAAGACTGCGTGTCGCATATGATGCAGAGCGAGACATGGAGGGGCAACATACGTCTGCTCGACCTCTTCGATGCCGTCTTCTGGACGAGGTACCATCTCTATTAGGAGGTCCTGGATATGGTGAAAGAAAGTGAGAGGAAACCGGTATAAAATATCGAATTACAAGCGACCGAGGGCACGACAGCCAACGTGGGCGCCGTGGGTTCAAGTTCAAGGAGGCATTAATGGCGCTTTGGGATGTCGCGAAAGAAAAGACTCAAAGAGGGCGTTTTCTCTTCTCGCTAGTTTGTCGTCTTGGTCGAAGTTCGTAGATTTGTTCGGGAGGAGGGGGACGCGGGGAAGGATTGTACGGGGTAAAATGGGAGAGAAAGAAAGGATGGAGAAAGAAAAAAAAGGCGGAGTCGGGGTTTTGCTGCTGCTTTTTTTTTTCCGCTCAAGATCAAAGAACAAAGTTGGAAATGTGGAGGATGTGGGCCTCCAAGGGTGGGGATGGCGATATGGAGAACTTGACAGCTGAAGAACGACAGCCGGGAATGACTCGGGAGATACGATGATGGCAAATGGGAAGATGTTGTTTGGTTCGAGTCGAGTCAAAACCCCCCGCGAAGATGATCAAAAGGGTAGATTGACGATGACGGGACCGAGTAAATACAATGGGACCAGATGAAATGAATCTTCGTGGAATCGCTGGAGAGGGGAGGACTTGGCATTTTGTGGGCCTCGCGTTCATCTGCAGCATGTTGCCACTTTTGCTGTTCCCACGTGGAAGAGTGAAGGATGAGGTCGTACATTGTGTCAGCTTCCCCGATGGAGATGTCTTTGAATTTGTTGATGATGAATTCATGTCATAGAAGGGGATCATGTATTGGAGTCATTTTGACTGGTTGTTTCCCGTCCCGACAGTAAACAAGTTTCACTCAACACGTTCAGGGTTCTGTTGACCATGTAGGGTGAGATCGTGTTAATAAGGGTGTCTGGTAAATGAGTGGTGATTGAGCAAAATGGTATTGATCAATATATAGACGTATTGTAAGGAGCATGGTTTTCGAAGTTGTCGTTGGAGATGGACGTTGGAGAAAGGCGTCGTCGTTGATGTCGTTGGAGTCAAATTAGTCATGTGACCTGGTTGTATGCAGCTATTCGCAGACTACTCGTGTAACTGCATATTGTGTTTCTCTGTCTAACATGAAGCTCGGATGAATAAAATACAACCAAAGAAGCATTCCATGATTTAAACTGCCGTCTATTCAAAACAATCATAATGAGCAGTAGACAAAAGAGAAACGATGTATGTCTTGTGGCTGTCTTCATTGTTGTTTAATGATGGTCCACTTCCCAACTTTATCAGATGATCTGATAAAAATCACGGAGCTTCCGCGGGGCCAAAAAAAAAAACAGCGAAGCAAAAGCCCGACCGAACAATCCCCGGCGTCGGACATATCTCCGTGCACGGAGCATCCGCGGGCTTCCAACTGGCAACCAACAGAACAGGAATACAAAAGGTTAACAAGTAAACGTCGACTAATTCCACACTTACTCTCGGATTTTTCGGATTAATGGGATTTAAAGGACATAACAACCCAACGCCCCGCCAGACGTAAATGCGAGACTATGTAACTCGGTAACTTTCTCGCACGAGCTCGTACGAGGTAAGACGGACAAATAGAGCGAAACGGTTACCCCGAATCCCTGCCGCCGCGGCTCCGTAAATACAGCAGCCATGCGCACCCGTACAAACTCCAGAATTTTTCAACTCATAGCTTCTTTCTCCTTGCCCAAGTGAATTTACTGATTTTGATCATGGGCAACCGAATCTCCAAGATCATCGTCTTCCTCCGGGTAGTAGCCTACTCCTTCGGGCAGATAGGCACCCTGATACGACGAAAGGTGTCCCCGCTGAAGCTACCCCCGTCATCGGACCCTCCGCGCAACATCGTCATCATCGGCGCCTCCTTCGCAGGGTACCACGCCGCGCGACTCATCGCCTCGTCCCTCCCCGCCGACGGCAGCTGGCGGCTCGTCATCATCGAACCCAACACGCACTACCAATTTACCTGGACGCTTCCGCGGTTCTGCGTCATCCCCAACCACGAGGACAAGACATTTATCCCTTATGGGGGCTACCTGTCTGCCGCCGCGCGTGACCGCGGCCACATCCGCTGGGTGCACGGCCATGCCACGAGTGTCAGCCCCACCACCGTCTCCGTCGAGGGAGCTACTGGCGACGACGACAGTATACCCTATGAGTACCTCGTTGTCGCGACTGGTGCGGGCGTGGGACTACAGCTGCCGTCCCGCGTGGGCGCCGCGGACAAGGAGAAGGGGTGTGAGCTCCTGAGGCAGATGCAGGGCCATATTCGCGATGCGGACAGGCTCGTCGTCATTGGCGGTGGCGCTGCGGGTGTTGAGCTGGCCTCCGACGCGAAGAGCTTGTATCCTGATAAGACGGTCACGCTGGTCCACTCGAGACAGGCTGTTATGCACCGATTCGGGGTGGAACTACAGGACGCTGCCCTGAAGGGGTTAGAGGACCTAGGCGTCGATGTCGTTCTCGGTCAGAGGGGTACGGGTCACGATGGGTCGGCTAACCCGGGAAGCCTGACGTTGACGGACGGCCGAAGGATTGAATATGACTTTTGCGTAAGACCGGAGTCCCTTTCAAATACACCATTTTTCTGTCTTCTGGTCAACTGACATGTACTGGTGAATAGGTCAATTGCGGTGGTCAGAAGCCGTCGTCCCAGCTGCTAAACGACATTGCCCCCAACTCTATAAGCGAGTCAGGCCACATTCGTGTCAAGCCGACGCTGCAGGTCGACGACGATTCGCTCCCCAAGGTCTATGCGTGCGGCGATGTGGCTGCGACGGGCGTGAGGAACCCCAACGGCAGATCGGCCATGAGGCAGGCCGAATATGTCGCTGACAATATTATTTTGGCTGCTCTGGGGAAGCCGCAGACCAAAATCTACAAGCCGAAGTGGGCAGATGGGTTGATTAAGTTGACTCTTGGACTGGTAGGTTTTTTCTTTTTCTCCTCTCGAAGCTTTCCCTTTCGGTCTTCTTCAACTCCTCAGTGTGTGTGTGCTGCTTGTTAACCAAAGTGTCAAAAAACAGTCCAAGTCCGTCATACACTTTTCAGATGACAAGGCAGAACTGTTGATCAACTCCAAAGATAAAGATGAGACTCTTATGTCGGCCCAGGCGTGGAAGCACATGGGCGCGAAGCCGTTTGTAGACGATACGGTTGTGCCGGGTAGCCCAGGTGAGGCCAAGTCTGTTTAGAGCGCATATGCATAGACGTTGTTTGATACCTGTATACAGAGTAGACGTATTCCTAAAGAAGATTCCGTATGGTACCTCTTCAATTTAATTACCCCCTTTTCTTTCTGATAACCTGTTGAGCGTGGAGGTAAAGTAGAGTGGTGTCAACGCTCTTACTGTAGGCTTGATATGGCACACATCACTTACACGCCAAGCGAAAATCGAACCAAACTAGTTATTTAGGCTCTAAAACGTCAAATACAGATATTACGACCATATACGGTCCATACAGACACTACCCCTTGTTTTTATTGTATGAACTAATAGTATAATAGCCTCTTTACTTATCATAAGCTCAAAGTTGCTCGTATCAAATACTGACTACTGCGCGTATCCCGTCGGCCAAGTCCCGGGGACCACCAAATTACCCGGGATATATCTAGGAGTAACTGCAAAGGAGCTGTTCTAGTATGTATTCTTAGTCACGGACCTTATCAAACTCGAGGGATATCTCTGGGGGTCTCCCCGACTTACGAGGCGGCATACAGGTAGCATCCATATCATGTATTGCAACGCACCTACTTTATAGTAACTGATATATCAGATACCTAGCCGTGCGCTTGACATATGTAATATAGTCTGTTTGATAGTACTATCAGCCGGGAACCCCGTATCCAACAGCGATAGGTCGGACATAATGGCAAAAGTTCGTTCGTCACACAACAGTCCAGCCAACCATGCCATCGCCGCTTCCAACTCGACGCACGACACGTTCTAGATGCATAAGTACCGGCGCCACCGTTATCAATCTCATGCATATCAAAATCGAAGCAAGCATGTGATAAAGCGAATATACGAACGAAATACACGATCTATCCCACCGGGGCAAATTTCGCCCCCAACCCATCGTTTTCAGGGTCTGGGTGATCAGCCCCATGGTTCCGTCCTCTCTTCCTTCTAAGTGCTCTATACAGTTATGCATGCGTTTTCAATGCTCATTTTTAATTTCAGAGGCACAACTTGTAGGATAGTAGGAGACGGTTCTTTTTTGTGGTATCTGGATACAGAACAGCAAATTTTAGAAAAAGGGGGTTTGCCCCTGAATTATAGTATATATATACATGTTTTTAAAACATTCCGACCCATTCCTTAGATGACGTTTCCGCGTGTCTGCTTGACCTTCTTGAGGTTAACATTCTTCCACATGGCGACAGAAGCCAGGGCACCACACAGGAGACACAAGCTAGTAATAAGCATGATGCGCTGCGAGTCACCATAGGCCTTGGAGATACCCAGGCGCTCGGGGCTACCGACGGGGTAAGACAGCTGAGCGTAGATGTCGTTGTAGACCTTGCTGACGTCGACCGTGTCGGGGACGTGGCGCTGGATGGCCTTGCGGAAGGTGCCAGTCCAGATGGCGGCGGAGACGGTGGATCCGAGGGCAGAACCGATGCTGCAGAACAGGTCAAGGACGGCGATGATGACAGCAATGTGCTGGTGGTTGGCCTGGGACATCATGGCCATCTCGCCGCAGACAACGATAGGACCACCGGCAAAGGAGACGAAGATCTGGGTCATGACGATGAAGCCGATGGACTGGTTTGGCTGGCGGAACTGGATCATCAGGCCGACACCCAGCATCATGAGAGGCAGGAGGAAGAAGAGGGCAAAAGGCTTGTAGCGGCCGGCCCAGCGGATGAGCAGACCGAGGATGATGGACGAGAAGCAGGATCCCGTGCGGTAGATGTTGGATATGTAAGCCGCCTTCTCGACGCCCAGGTCCCAGACGACCAGCAACATGGAGCTGAAGTAGCTGCCCCAGACGGCCGAGTTGAAGAAGACGAAGACGAACATGAGTCCGCCGAAGAAGACGGATCGGTCCAGCAGCAGGCTGAAGGGGATGAAGGTGACGGGGGCCAGGTACCGCTCGTACAGGACGAAGCCGATGATGAGTAGGGCGCCGATGATGATCATGGCGATGATCATCGGGCTCTTCCACCCGTCGCCCTGCATGGAGTAGATGTTGAAGGGGAGCAGGAACAGAGTCATGCCCGCAGCCAGGATGAAGATGCCCAGCAGGTCCACTTCGATGATGTAGTTCCACACTGTGCGTAGGGTCAGGTCGCTCAACGATCCCTTCTCCTCCATAAATCCTTGCTTCTTGGCCTTGCGCTCGTTCAGGAAGAAGATGATGCACAGGGGTCCCACGACAAAGGGCATGATGATCGCCCACATACCGAGTCCCCAGCGCCAACCCGTCTGGTCGAGAACCGTCTGCGCGAGGGGTCCACCGCTCCACGTCGTGAAGATGTAAGGAGATGTCGCGAATGAGAGCATGAGGGATCGGTTGCGGAGAGACGTCGTGTCGGCGATGAAGACGGTCAGACAGTAGCTAACACCTTGTGCACTACATTTCACATCTGTCAGTCTATTTTCCTCTCTTATGTCTCTAGATGGTGTGATCGTGAGCTTACCCCACTGTAGAAAAGACCTGAGCGGCCGCGTAGGTGGCAATGTCCTTGCAAGCAGCCATGAGAACGAAACCCAGGATCCAGAAGACGAGCATGAAGCTGAGACCCTGGGGACGTCCCCAAGTATCGAGGATCTTGGCCAGGGGAAGCTTGATCAGGCCGCCGATGATGCTGGACGCCACCGACATGGTGGCCGTGAGGGAGTGCTCACCCAGAGCACTGGTGACAAAGGGAGTCATGGTACGCACGACGACTTCCTCAAGGGAGGTGGCGACGTAAACGAGCCAGATGCTATCATGATTGTTAGCAACAGTGCCATAAGAGAGAAAACCTCCGAAGAAATGACAACTGGACAAAAAAAGGATAGAAGACTTACAAAGCGTAAACGGCAATCAGAGACTTCTTGTCCCACACCATGGCCGTAGCCTCGACCTTGCGCACACCCGTCTGAGCATCCTTGGAGAACTCATTCTCATCCTCGGGAGAAGACGAGTCAGACTGACGCGGTTGCTGATCATGAGGCTTCTGCTCCTCCTCGTCTGTCTTCTGGGGACCAGACCGCACGACGGCGCTGATTTTCTCGGAGAAACCCATTGTCTTTTCCCGTATCTTGTCTTGATTGAACCGTTGGAAAGACAAAACTCTCTCTGAAGAAGGATGAAGAGGAAAAAGGAAAGATCGTCGCAGAGAAGGTGAGGGGGGATGCGGGACATAAAATATAGTCCCTGATCTTTCTAGGACCAAGACACCACACGCGAGAGACGGAAAAGAAAAAAAGTTCCCACGCGAACCTAACGGAGCATAGCTACCTTGTTCGGTCTACGCCAAGACTTGATCAAGGCAAGAAACAACCAAAAGGTAACGGGAATACTGCGTTGGGACTCCAAAAGTGCATGGGTAAGGTGGGGAGGTGCGGGAGCGAGACACACACACAGATGTGAGCCGCTCCAATCAACCAATACACACAGGTCTCCGGAGCTTTCAACCGAGGACCGGCCCTTGGTCGTACGAGCGAGTCGTTGGAGACTGGGCTGACTTGTGCCAAGGATAAGTTCGCCTCTAAAGGCTGTTGGCTCTAATACACTCCTACGTTGAAAATACATGGGTCATATGCCTGTACAGTACGGAGTACAGGTAGTAATAGTGGTAATACGACCTACCGAGTATAGGTAAAGGCCACACAGGGGTCCAGTTTATCGAGTGGAAACACTGATTATCTTCTACCTGTAGTCACACAAGCAAGGAAAGCTCGAAACAACAAGGCCGACGGTCTCAAACTCTGTATGGTGTCTTGTGTCGTTCTTTTCTCCACCATAGGTCAATATTCATCCGTGACTTGCATTGTTAGTCCTGTTGCTCTGACCCGCAAAACAAAGGACGAGGCAGAAAAGGTAATTGCTACGCATAATGTGGTACGCGTACGGTAGTACTTGTACCTCGTACGATACGATACATGTGCTCTTACAACCCTTTCATTTTAGAGATTTTCCCCTTATATATATATATATATATATCACCAAGGGCCGAGACAACTAGAGAAGATCATGTAAACGTCAGCCTCAATATCGTTGAGAAAATGCATAACAAGACTTCAAACGAGAGAGAAGAAACAAAGAAATCCGAGAGGTCCTCCAAACAAGCCGTAATTTATTACCGCAGTTTGTGTGGCTGATCCACTCACACTACGGTGTAGATCCCCTGATGTCCCTAACCAATACGAGGACGGAGTATAACACCAGACAAGAAAAAGTGGCGTTGGCGCTAAGTCGCCAAGTTTCTCTAGAGTCTACGAAAGTGTGTATCTGTGCTTACAAGGCAAAAAAAAGGTGTAGCACACACATCAGTTTCTACGGCTCTACCTAGAGGGAGGGGGAGTTGAAAATTTGATCTTATCTGATCATCTAAAGGGGCCTGTCTGACCCCACTTTCAGCGGCCGATGCCGGGTAACCTGTGCCTGTGGCCCTGTAATATTCAATGTAATAATAGCAGCAGGAATAATGCATTCAGCCATTTTATGAGTTAATATAGTAGTTTATTCGGACCCCGCGGCCACCGAGTCACAGATGGACTGCAACGTATCATCACTTTACTCGTAAATAGTCACACACGTCGATATTCCAAGGCGAGTAGTATCTCGTTTAGACACTCATCGACTTCAACATTGCCATCCCACTTCTTGTAAGCCGATACCGGGAGATTGAACTCGATACTCATGATCAAAGGACCAACACACATACACTCAAAAAAAAAAGAGAGATGCAGATAGATACAATGAACAGGGTCAACGTACATACTCCCATGGTCAGAGTTTATTTTAATCCTTTGTTACGTACTAGCTTACACAAAATCCATATTCAATGCTACGTCTTCTGCCCAACCCGTTCTAGTCTCGTTGTGTTGGTTCTTCAATACATGGGTATGTTCTCAACTCGTATTATTTGTTCTCTACTGGTACAACAACCATGAAACAAAATCCCCGTGACCCATGAACCGACCAACCTCTCCCACGATAAAAGAGGGGGCCATAGTTCCGTGGAGTATTGCCCCCGTTGCCAAGGCGCCGAATACTCACGCATGCAGGTTACCCCGTCGGGTCGACCGACGGATATAGAAGCAACTATTGAGGCCAGACCCTGCCAACATGCGCATATGCGGGTGTACCATCCAACAGGGTGGGTTCTCGAGAATGTGGACTTTCGCATCATCCGATCCTATCTTTCGCGTTTTTCTTTCATCACTTCGGCCCTTGGCTTCCTCCGAGACAAAGGCCATGTGAAGAGACATTTTTACTCGCCACTTACAAGGCGGCTTGGCTGCCTCACTTCGTGGCACATATTGCAACCGTACATGTGTCCAGTGGAAAGCGCAGGGTCCTTTTCTAGTAGTTGATGCCCGAGACGCTATCAGTGATATTTGAGCCTCCAAAAAGGTGGCGGATATCGACCGAGTTCAGACCCCGTCCTTGGCATTGTAGCATTCATTCTCCTCCAACCAACTCACCTCCCTCCAGGAGAGCAGTGGCACATACAATTAAACCTGAACAATATGGCCCTGTCAGATCCCAATCTTTCCTCTATTAGTAGCTTTACATCGCAGAACATCCAAGCTCTCGAACGTGCCATACCAGATACACAATAGACAGACTACATGAGATGAGAAGGGCATTTTCCGAAATAGTGTGTCTGTTGCGCCTCCTTTTTCATGGAAGGAGTGCAGGAGCGAAGCTTGACGGAAGGGCCGTCTCTGGATGGACGCATAGACAGCAGAACTAGTATGATCCCGGGGGGGTTCAGGATCATCATCATCAGGATGCACCAGACTTCAAGTTTGGTTTTTCAGCGATCCCGTGGTGTATTTCGTCATTTCCTTCTTTTACAGCAAGGGCATACTCGCTATTTTGGCCTCTCCGGACGCTCGGTACGCCACACTGTCCCCGCTCGCGATAACTACCATGATCATTACGGTGAATGTGAATACGAGCAGGATATTGTCGAGAGCAGCCATCCTACCACAGAGGCTACTGGTGTAGTAGATCCGCTCGGTGCCACCATTTTCTCTCGTCGTTCGAACTCGATGGTAAAGCAAAAATCTCCCGCGTATTCTCCCTGGTACACGGGCACATGTGAATACTAACACTGGTGCAGACAGCTCAGAAATCCAAAGATAAAACCCCCCGATCTCGCCCACGAACCTCCCCTTCCTAGAGGTGACTGCTCTGGCCTTGTACAATATATACGCACAGCTTCCCCCAATTACAACTGCTGAACAGGTATACGTCTCCGCCTGGAGTTACACAAGAAGCCCTCATACTCCCCTCTTCTCGACGAGCCGCCTCCCCGACCAACAGATCCATTCCGCGCGGGATACGCGCATCACGCCGACTATCTATACGGCATAGCCAACATGGAGGCCTACTGAGAACATTGAAGGACGGGGCGTACTAGTAAACGTGGTCCTCTTTCACAGACGCAATCAGGAGACGAGGCATCGCGTGACCCACCATGCCCCCGTGCCTTGGCAGTCACTAAGAGCACCACGGACTGAATAGTGCATCGACGCTTTTATCCACTTCGCCACGGAATATCGACCAGGCACAATGTCATTCTCGTCTAAGTCCCGTCCAGACTGACAAGCAAGAAGGAAAGATGGTCCATCACGGTGGATGAGGGCGTCGACGTCTTTCGGCAGCGGTATGAGCATCGGGGGACATGTGCAGATGCAGAGGAGTCAAGGAGACGCTACACCTCGCGGTTGGAACTTAATGCATACCAGGAGGGGACAGTCAGCGGACTTGCTGCTGCCATGGAGAGTGGAGGAACAGAAAATGGCTGACTGACCAGGCACCATGATTGCTTCGTCCCGGAGCAGGATGCATACTGTGGGCGGAATGATGGCTTGAAGAGATGAGGCTGAGGTGGCTGCTTACATGCAACGCCCGCTCTACCACACCACAGAAGGCGTCGACATCGACACCGCCCCCCGAGGTATTTCACAGGACCACAAGAGCAATGCCGTCATCCCCACTAGTACCGTGGTACCACTGAAGACAACAAGTATTGAGTGTTCGACTCAAAAACCGGCCTTGCCATCCCTGCTTCCTCAATCGGAGGTCAACATTGAATCTTGTGCACGTTCCAGTTCTCGAGGTTCTGGCGTTCATTATCTTACGATATATGCCGTATTCCTGATAACTTTCCTGCCTCTTTGAGAAGAATTTTGGAAAAGGGGGAAGCTGCGTGGAACAATTACATATGCAGTGGAACGCGCCTTACATTATAGTCACGGCTCAGCCTCGCAGAGATGGTCGAACTGGGAATCGCGCAGAAAACATTGCCGTTGAATATATATGTTGTCTTGCTGGATATCCTCCCCTTGAAAGGCTGCTGCCTAGAGTGCGAGATGTCATTGAATTCAGGGCCTTCATTTTAGTGCGCCTCTTTAAAAACAACAATAATAATAAATTGATAGAATAATAAGAATAAAACGAAAGAAAGCATATCCCAATTAGCACATACATGGTCGTACGAGGTGTTCTCAACGTCGTGCATGGGGACACGGGATATGTCCATGGTTGACAAAGTAAAGGAGACCTAGTTGTGATTTTCATTGTCGTGTGTACGAGCAGTTTTCTGTGATGCTTCCCCTGTTCCTCTTACCACTGTACAAACAATCAGCATGGACAAAGCAGTAATCCCAAAAGACACCTTGTAAGAATGAAAGACGAGTTATTTGGAACTCAACGCTATAAATCTAGAAATCTATGTATAAACAGTACTATAGTATACTATAAACAATATAAAAACCATGTACAAGGTGAAGATGCAATGATGTGACATGAAATAGACATGACAAAAGTGTAAAGACACAAAGAAGCAAAAAGAAGAAGAAACTAAAGAAGAAAAAGAACTCCATCCTATGCAGTCCTATGCAGTCCTATGCAGTCGAACCCTTCCCCTGGAAGCGCCCCTGAGCATGATCCTTCTCATTATCCCTCTCGCCCATCTCCGTCTGGAGAGCCTCATACTTGCGCTTCCAATCCTCAGCCGTGAGAACATTTTCATTCCCATCAGCAGCACCACCACCAGTGCCACCATTACCATTGTGTTGCTGCTGCTGCTGCTGGCCAACATCAGTTCTCTTCCACATACTCCACGGAACGACCTGAGTCATGGAAAACGCCCCGCAGATATCACTGAACCGGTACTCCCACGATATAGCAAACTTGTGACAGTGATCCCCATCAGCTAGACGGGAGTACTTTGGCGGAGAGGGCATGAGCATCCTCGCCCCCGCGAGGGCCCCGAGGTTAACGAGGAAAGTCTCGGGCGATGGCGAGTTGCGATATATGTCCTCGATCATGGCGTTGACGATGCCGGCTGTCTCGTCGGGCGCGGGGCGCTCGGCAGGTCGGCCCTCATTGTCGATCCAGTCGCCGTCGCGCGTCATGCGCATAAAGTAGTTGAGTACGTTGTCGACGTTGGTGCGGTCCTCGGCCCGCTCGAAGTGGTAGTCGTTTATGCAGTCGCCCATGCCTGAGTGGCCCACGCCCGTGAAGCGGTGGTGCGCGCCCTGGCACCGGCACCGGTCCTCGTGGACTGCCTGCTCCACCTGCGTCGGCCATCCGTTGCTGTGTCGCCTGTCGTGGGGGCCGCCCTCCTGCACGCGGGGTCCGGTGTCCTCTTCTGACAGGACTACCACGGCGGGCGGGCGGCCCTGGGTGGAGATGGGGAGTGGCGGTGGCGGCGGCGGCGGTGTTGCGAGTCGCACGGCCCCGCCGGTGCGCTGGGGTACCTGGAGCGATATGCTCGGTCGTGCTGGCCTCTGGCCGTCTACTGGTGTGCTGTTCTGCGATCCGGATGATAGGGCAGGTGCTGTCATGGTCCGCTTGGGGCGCGAATAGGGTACACCCGAGGGGGTCTCGGGCGCATGACGATCGGGTGAGGATGGTTCTCCAAATCCGATAACGGGTTGTATGGTGGCCACTCCGGAGGCGAGCTCTGCGTGGTGTGAGTGCATCGGAGCGTCTTGGGTCTTTTGGGGGGTCGGCGGAATGGCTGAATGGGGGATGGCGGAATGGGGTATTGCTGAATGGGGGGACATACCCCCAGGGCCATCGATGGGAGTACGGTTGACAGGGGGGCGGCCTCTTGTCTTGCCTCTGCTCTCGGGGCCACCGACCCTCCAGGCCGAGGACACATTCTTAGTGCCCCGGCGCTGACGGCCAATCTTTGATGAACACGACGGGGACATGGCTGTCCGGGGCTCGCCCGTCATGTCATCGTCCCAGAAGGCGCCCCTGGTCGTAGGGGTGATGGCAGAGTTGGGCCATCTCGAAAAGGGCGTCAGACTACCATCGCCAGGTCCCAGACCAGGATGTGCAGACCGAACGGCGTCGGGGTGTGCAGAAAGAGGACCCCTGCCTGGTGCGAGCCAGGGGGTGACATCGCCGGGCCGGTGGTTGTCGATGGCGGATGACGGCGACAGGCGCGGGCGCTGAGCTGACAGGGGGGTTTCAGCCTCGTCGGGCCTCTTGCGGCCGCGCTTGGGTCGCATATGCGGGATGAGTGCGCGGAGAACCATGTCGTCCTCGACGGCAACGCCATCGCGTACCAACTGGCTAGCAGGGTCAGGGTCGTTGGGGACGTTGGTCCAGTACTCATTTGGTATGCCCATGAGGTACTCAAAGAAGGACTTGACATGGAGCGAGTTCATCCATTTCTTTTTAAAAGGGAATTCATGTCAACGACTGGTTTCTTTCACATGTTTCACGTGTTGTTACAGAAGATTATGAGGGTTTACAAACCTTGAGACGAACGCCGTACTGTGTGATCCTCTGCCGACTCTCATCCTTGGTGGGGTCAGGGGGCGCAACGCCCAGCATCATGGTGAGCTCAGTCCATGTCTTGATATCCTTTGAGTAGAAGCGCTTGACGAGGTCATAGATGACGGCAGTGTCGAAGCTCTTCCCGCCATTCTTGGGAGGCGTGCGGAATGCCTCGCGCAGGGCCGTGGCATCTGATCCCCAGTGTATGGCCGGGTTGCAGTAGAAGATGAAGCTCACAAAGGCATCCTCCAGCGTGTCCGGGGTGACATTTCTGTCAGGCAGCCCATTCGGCGGCTGTGAAGACGGGCTACCATCGGTAACGGAAACCGCAGGTGCAGAAACGGACGTCTGCTGTTGTTGTTCATGAACTGTTTCCATGGTCATGAGATTTAATAGAAGCCGTGAAGACGCGGTCTCGAGGTAGAGAGAGAGAGTGCAGCACCGCGCACACCTCGGGGTTAGGGACGTCGCGACATGCGTGCAGCATCAACAAAGGGTGTCTCTTGTTTTTTTTTTTCTCGATAAGTTCCAGAAGGTTTTGTTGTATACTCTCTTTTTTTGCTCTCAGTGACTGGTGTTAACTTTTATGGTAGTACCAGATACAGTCGATGACGAGCCTAGACTGACTCGGTGATTTTTGTCGTTGATAATGGTGAGGCTGGAGTTGGAGAGAGACTAGAGTGAGGGCATAATTAACCCCGTTTCAAAGAAAAGGTCGGGGGGCTAAATTTGCCAAAATTAAACCGTGGCTTAGTTCTTCCTGCACTGTACCGGAGCGGGGCGGGGGAGACCTGGAGCGCCTTTTCATAGCCACGGTGTGGCTGTCATCGGCTCATGGGCCGTGGGCCGTGGGCCTTGGTAACATTGGAAGTAAGCGTAAGCTGTGCTGACTATGATCTGTGTCTCGGTTCATTTCCGATATACGAATGGTTCATTGATCACGAGAGACATACAAGTAAGAATTTAAGTAACAGCTATATATATTTCAAGCCTGTTTTTCTTTCTCAAGAGAATCGAGAATCTGAGCTATTAGAAAAGGAAGCTCACATCACCCATGAATGCCTCCTCCACCAACACATACAAAGGGCCCCCATCACAGTGCTATACAGTGCGTCGGGAAACAACGGCAGGGATATGTCAGCATTTCGACTTCTCCATTGGACTTCTCCATTTTTTGGGGGCCATTCTTTCCCAAATTCCCCCACAAGGTCCGGTCAAGCGGCAAGCCACAAGAAGCCGTTTAGAGAATGTCGTCATCTGTCCATCTCCCGCCACAACTTCTTTCGTTCGAGTTACTAATGCACTTAGACCCCCAAAGTCTTACAAATGAAAGACGCAATTCCCTACTATTACCAATTGGAGAATTGCGTGATTGAAGCCGCCCTTTCTGTTTTCTTCCTTGTTCCGCGTGAATATAACCGTGAATTTCTCTGTCTGTTTGCTCTATTCCCATTTACGGACTTTGTGCGGGGAGAGAAGATTCGACAAGATCTAGATGATTACAAGAAAGCTTTTGATTTCAAAGCACCATCGCACCGAGGACGACAAATGACGTCCTCCTGCACTTATACCCCATATTCCCATCAGTATATAAACGTCCTTTTCCTTCCCACTTTGACAAGGATATTAACCGCCTCGTAAGAAGATCATCGAAGATCAAACAAGCTTAAAAAAAAAAACAGAACCTCCCATACCATACAGTACACACCCAATCATTCAACCGCCACCATGTCAACCACAACCGTCACCACCGCCCCCTCCCCGTCCGTCACCATCCCGGCAGCATCCCGCGTCCCCCGCGGCGAAGTAACCGTCAATCTAAACTACTACCAAGCCCCAGCCGACGCCTCCCAGCCCTTCAACAATGTCGAGCCCCTCCCCGAGGAGCCAGGCCGGAACTACACAGACACGGTGACGCCCACCCGTCTCCACGACATCCGCGGCCAGGAGTCGCACTACAACAGCCTCGACCGGGACGCCTTCGCTGTGCTGCGCGGCATCCCCCCCTCGTCAGAGCCCCACTTCCGCGACGACGCCTCCATCCAGGCAAACTACTACCCGGAGGTGGAGAAGCTCCTGCTCGACAACATCCCCGGCTCCAACAAGGTGTACATCTTCGACCACACCATCCGCCGCGACGAGCCGGACTCGGACCGCCGCCCCGTGCAGATGACGCACATCGACCAGACGGCCATGTCGGCCGCCAAGCGCGTGAGGCGGTACTTTGAGGGCGAGGAGGCAGACAAGCTCCTCGCGGGGCGTTACCGCATCGTCAACGTCTGGAGGCCCCTGGGCGACGGGCCCGTCGAGTCCCACCCTCTGGCGTTCGCCTCGTCCGAGACCGTCGACGACGCCGACGTCGTGCCCGTCGAGCACCGCTACCGCTCCGGCTACATCGGCCAGACGGCCGCCATCCAGCACAACGACGCCCAGAAGTGGCACTACCTCAGTGGCATGACGGGCGATGAGCGTCTCCTGCTCGAGTGCTTTGACAGTGAAGCGCTCAAGTCGGGCTCTGCCGTGGCTGGTGGCAGGGTCCCTCACTCGGCTTTTGAGGATCCTCGCACGGTGCCTGATGCCAAGCCAAGGGAGAGTATCGAGGTTCGCGCCTTGGTTTTTGGTCCTTGATTTTTGTAGTCTCTGTGCTCTATCTTTATTAGCTCTTCCTTTCCTTTTCCCTCTCCCTCTCTTTTCCCCCTTCTTTTCAACTTCTTCCGGGGGTCTTCTCCAGCATGTTGGGCGCTTTATATGAGAAATGATATCAGATTGTTCTATCCTAGTCAATGTCACAAAAACTGCCAATTGAGACTATGAAAAAACAAAATATTTTGTATAAAAACGATATAAAAAAAAGAGTGTGTTCTAAGAGATGTGATGTAAACTTCTAAGACCATAAGCGTCAAAGCTTGATCGTGTTTTCTTTTTCCAACTCTTGATAAGAATGTGTATATAACAAATTCCAGACGCCTCGCTTACACAATCATATATGAAAAACAACGTTAAAAAAGGAAAGTGTGTACTCCCAAAAGAGCATACTACCAAAAGAAAAAAAGCGTACTCCCGAAGAAGAAAGAGGACCCTTGAGCAAAAGGAGGTCAACAAACGGAAGAACGAACGATTAATTCCTCCTTCCACGTCCCCTAGTACTCCCCTGCCTACTCATAGCAGCACCACCAAGACTGCTCTGACGACTCATAGGCGCGCCACCCTGGACAGAAGGACTATTCTGCTGATCGCGCAGACTAGACAGCGGCAGGCCGAGAGCATCAGTGACAGACTCGGCATCGTCACGGGGGGCAGACGTGAGAGCCACGAAGCGACCCTGGTGGTACGGGATGGCGACGTTCTCGAGGACCCTGCGTAGGCTAGACGAGGCGTCGAGGTGGGCGCCGGGCTTGTGGGCCGTGTCGTACTGCTTCAGGGTGCTGATGATGTTCAGGTCGGAGTGGATGTCGTCCTGGGACAGGGGCACGGGGTAGTTCTGGTCGGCGCTGCGGGGGTACGGCTTCAGGTACTGCTGGGGTACGGGGGGTGGCATCTTGGGCGGCTCCTGGGCGTGCATGAGGTCCAGGTTGCCGGGGACCTCGAAGTTGGCGATGCCCTCGATGCCGAGGATGCGGTCGTCGAGGAAGTTTTGGTTGTTGGCCGCGGCCGCGGCCGCGGCACCGCGCGTGCTGCGCGTGGCGTGGGACGTCTGGCGCTCCATGGCCGGGGCGGCGGAGGGGAGGGACTCGAGGTCGTCGTCACCGGCACCAACACCTCCGAGACCGCTGCCGCCGGCTGCCTGGTCGGTGTCGTCGATGCCGGGGGTGGCGCCGTTGGCCCGGTTGCGCAGCATGTACTGGTGGGCGGCTATGGCGGCGTTGTTGTAGTGCAGGGACAGCTCCTTGTCGGTGAAGAGCTTGTCGATGCTGTACAGCGGGCCGCTCTGCTTGGCGGCGGCGCGGGCCTTCTCCGACTGCCACAGGGGCGTGGTGCTGTTGGTGTCGAGGCCGCGGCGCGAGGGTCCCGGGGAGCCGTCGTCGTCGCCGCCGCCGCCGTTGCGCTTGCGCTTCTTGCTGCTGTCCGTGTACAGGTCCTCGGCGTCCTTGCGCAGGCGCGTGGCCCGCTTGCCGTGGGTGCCGCCCGGGCTGGAGGGGTTGGTGATGCTGAACTGGTTGGGGTTCAGGAGGAGCGCGTGGGAATCGTTAATCTCCAGCACCTCCTTCTCCCGGTTGAGGCGGTTCTTCTTCTGCGTGAGCGTGTTGATCAGTCGGTCGCGGAGCGTGCTGGTCAGGGCCCGGTGCTCGCGCCTGGCCGTCTCCGTCTTGTACGCGTGGACGTTTTTGTATTCTCGGACTTTTCGGTCGTATTCGTTCTGTTTTGTGGAATTGGCATGTTAGTCAGTCCACGTTTTACCATTTTGATGGGTGCGAAGGGGAAGAGAGGAAAAGTCAGATCATACCTTGGACTCGGTGAGCTGAAAGTCGCGGACCTCAATGAGGTCCTCAATCTCGGCGAGAAAGTTGTGAAAGTTGATGCCGGCCATGTCGAGCAGGCTGCGAGAGTTCTCCGCATTGACGGGAGCGCCCTGGATCTGATCATGCTCCCTCTGGAGGTCGGCAATGATGTCGAGGGCCTTGGGGCTGTAAGGATCGAATCGCTGGATCAGGTTCGTGTCGAGCTGGATCTTCTGAAGCTGATCCCGGTAGGTCAGGTCCTTGTCGCGCTGGAAGCGCTCATTCATGCTGGCAAGACGCTCCATGAGGAGCTGACGTTTCCTGTCTCTCTTGGATTGCGAGGTCGCCGCCGCTGCTGTCGTAGTCGTCGTCGTCGTCGTCGTAGCAGGAGGAGGAGAGCGTCGTCCACCCATGTTGGCGGGCACAGCTGCGTCTGAGGTGGCCATTGTATTGGTTTTTTTCCGGGGGTGGTGGTGTGCGGCTTTGTTGTACATAAACCAGGTACGCCCCGAGAAAGAAGGAGGAGGAGAAACAGAAGCAGATTCTTTTTCCTGGCGAGGATTTGCAAAATAGCAGAAAAGAAGAAGAGGCAACCAACACCCAAGATAATGTGCGGTGAATAAGAGTCGGGGAGATTTCGTTGCTTCTCTGAGAGAGAGAAAGACTGTGGAAGTGAGAGAGGGAGAAGAGAGTGTGTGAGAGATTCCCGTGTGCGCCAGCCCGAACAGGAAGAAAGGCGAGGGGACGTGCGCCCAGTAGAAAGCGCAGCAGTGGGGAATGGGAAAGACGGAGAGCAAAAGCAGCCAACAGAGAAAGAATTGATGAGTGTTTCTTTGGTTTCTCTTCGGTTTCTCTTTCAGAAGAAGAATATTAACTCGAAACTATTGTCACCTCTATTTCCTCATCACGCAGAGCTCAGCTGTCCAAAGACTCACCTTGGAAACTCACTTTTAGCTGCTGTTCACTTCCGTTTGTCCCATGTTTCCTGATGACCGCACACTCTCTCTCACCGCCTTCCATTTACGGCAATAGTCGGGTTTAGATGAGCGACTACGGAGAACCAGGAGCCGTGATTGGTCCGTGGCCCAGCCTCCTTATGACCTTTGGGTCTTCTGATCGCATCTGATGAGAGATACATACATTGTCACTATATTTTTGCAGTCATTGTATGTACCTTTCAACATCTTCAGTCAAACGCATAAATCAAGAACTCTCGAATGGGTTCATCATGCATCAATCTTTATTAGATTTCTTTTTTCAGGGGGTGGTGTGATCTTCTCAATACCACGGCAAGCTTCATCTATTTACGGACCCCATCCCGATCGAACACTACTGGCCCCGATCTCATATCTCGTACATGCTGCCTCCCCTCCCTCACTACCAGCAATCTCACTACAGACCACTCCGTAGCCTCTGCAATTGATTAAGCAACCCGAACCCACCAGGCAACGACTTATCCTCAGCTGCCGCCGTAGCCCCCGTAGTCGACGATGGTGATGATACCGCCTCCGCCGATCTGAGAGACGAGGCAGCACTGTTCTTCCGAGGTCTCCCGCCGCCGCCGACATCAAGTCTCTGGTCGTCCCGCCTAGCAGCCTGCTCCATCTCCCTCATGAGTTCTCTGTGCCTATCCTCGACCATCTTGGCCAGACTCTCGATGAAGCGTGTGCGGCCCTTCTCCTCGGCCGTGCCCTTCCACAGCGTCGTCAGCTCCTTGAGCTCCTCCACCCGCTGAGCGGCCTTTGCCACACCCTCGACGGGGTCATCCTGGGACGACGACAGTAGCGCGGCCACCTCCTCGCGCAGCTTCTTGGTCACCTCCTGTCCCTTGTCCTCTAGACTCTGCTGCTGCTGAGATCCCGGCTCAGGCGCCGACACAGACAGGAAGGATGATCCGACCGACAGCTCAGAGGGGGGGAAGGTGAACTCCATGGCGTCGCCAAAAGTCCTGATGACCGAGTCGAGGCGTTCGCGCACCAGCTTGAGAGTCTGCAGCTGCTTGATGTGAGACGGCTCAAGGGGGTCGTCCGTCTTAGATACCTCGGCAGGCTGTTCACCGCCACCACCATCCTCCTGCTGCTGACCGTTCTTGTTGAGCTCCTCCACCTCGGCCTGCAGACCCCGCGGTACAAACTGCGATATATCCTCGTGCAGCGTCTCATTCATGGTCTCAGTGAGGCTGAGAGTCTCGCCGCGCAGGAGCTCTACCTCGTACGCCAGACGGCTCCCGCTGCGCAGGATCTCGTCAGTGATGGAGGTGAGCGTCGTCGTCAGCCGCGTCGTGTGCGCGTTGAGCTGTGTGAGCAGGGCCTGTGCCTGGGACGACAACTCGGCCGTGCTGCTGGACGAGGGCCCATCCAGGCTAGCGCTCGCGAGGGCCGAGCGCTGCTGCAGAGGTGGCAGGTTGCCGTTCAGGAAGGATGCCGGGTCGAACGAGGCCGATAGGAAGGGCTTGAGGAAGTCGTCGGATGTGTGGCTGGATCTGGCCTGGACTACTTGACGGGAGACGCCGCGAGCGTGGCCTGCTCTCAGGGATGAGGCGCTGCTGTTTGTGCGTCGACGTGCCGCTTTAAAGTCTGACATCTTGTGTGTGTGTCTCTCTCTCTCCTTGAGCCTTTTGTTCCACTCAATCCCTCTCTTCTTGATAAAATAATATGCCGCCTTTTTTTCTTCCTTCTCTGTGTTAAAAGTGATGAGGATGATGATGGTTGATACTCATCTTGACTTAGTGGTTAATGCCAGATGTTACTTTTGGTTGGCTCCATTACCTCAACGCCGATAATGAGCCGACCGTTTACAACTTCAATTTGCAACCAGTCATACATTGAAGTACCTGTACACCTACACTGAAAAATTCAACGTCACCAAGGGAGACTATTTTCAATGACGAGAGGCAAGAAATAAAAACGGGCATAAATAACGGGTTTTTTTCAATTCCAAAAATCATTTCCTTTTATTCTTCACAAAATACCATCTCTAGTCATGACCGATACAGACACCGAAATGAAGATTGACCCTTCGCGCGCCCAGTCTCTCATCTCGAGCATCTCTACGGTGAGAGACCGCATCGCCAAGGTAGCGAGTGGAAGAGATGTATGTTCCAAATGATAGAAAGATGTTTCCCCATAATGCACATGCATTCACGCACTTATATACATGTACAAATGAGGACATGGTGTCTAACAGAAGAAAAAAAAACCAGGTCCGCCTCGTCGCCGTATCCAAGCTCAAACCCGTCAACGACATTCTCGCCCTCCATCAAGCCCCATCATCACCTCAGAGCCACTTTGGTGAAAACTACGCTCAGGAACTCACTCAAAAGGCCGAACTACTCCCTCGATCTATTCACTGGCATTTCATCGGTGGTCTCCAATCTGGTAGGTTTTGTCTTCCCTTCTACGATTCTTTACTTCCCATCACCCTTTACTCCTCTCCCCTCTTCTTATCTCTCCCCCCACTCATATAAAAATCCTACTGACAACCCCCCAAAGGCCATTGTAAATCCCTAGCCCGCATCCCCAACCTCTTCAGCGTATCCAGCATCGACACCTTGAAAAAGGCCCGTCTCCTGAGCACCACCCGGTCCGGCCTCCAGGCGACGGACCCTTCCCTGCCCGACATAGCAGTGCACGTGCAGATCAACACGTCAGGCGAGGACGCCAAGTCCGGGTGCGCCCCCGGAGACGACGCCGTGGCACTGTGTCGCGAGGTCCTCCAGTCTCTGCCCGGTGTGCGTCTCGCCGGTGTCATGACCATCGGGGCCATCGCCCGGAGCAAGGCCGCGGACGAGAATGAGGACTTCGTCACCCTGAAGGAGCAGAGGGATCTCATCGCCCGGGAGCTGGGTGTGGATCCTGCCAGTCTGGAGCTGAGCATGGGCATGAGTGAGGATTTCGAGGGTGCTATTCGTCTTGGTAGTGATGAGGTCAGGGTTGGTAGTTTGATTTTTGGTCAGAGGCCTCAAAAGGCTGATGCCAAGATTAAGGAGTAGGGTGCATGTTGCCGGACGTTGAAAATGCATATGTTTTTGTTTTCCCTTTCTCCCTCTTCTCTCGTCATTCTTCCATGTCACTCGTCATTCTCATCTCATTCCTTTTGAGTCAAAATTGCTTTATTTATATACTATACTCTTTGGCTGCGTAAAAAAAAAAGTTTTCAAAGAAGAAGAAAATGATATGCTCAAAAGAAATGGAAATCCAAGAAATGATGATGTTTAAAAAAAGGAATTATACTAAAAAAAGGGGGAAGGTGGATAAAAAGGGGGAGACTTGGATCAAGTCACCATGACATTGGCAAATGCCTCGGATATCTCTGAATGAGACCTGGGTCCTTCATACTCTGGCATCTTGGAGATACCCAACGACAGGGAATCCTGCATAGTCTTGAGTAGGATGGGAGCCACTGTATCCTCTGTTGCACGGATAGTCAAGCGTATCATCTGGGGGGGTCAGAGTTAGCAAAGCACACAGACAGGCACAAAGAGGGGAGAAACGAAAGAAGACAGAAACAGGGAAGGGATAAGACTGGAAATGGGAAAGGGAAGAAATAAAACGTACCTGACTAGCATAATTTGGCTCCAACCTCATCAGACAGCCAAACTTGCCCCCCTCAGAAGTATGAAGCACACCAGCTCCAACGACATTCTTCGGATTCGGATCCACCATATCCAGCACGCGCAGCCTGAATCCCTCGACCGTCCTAGCGACAAAGTCAGGCGTCATCTCGCGCGTCGCCTCCTTGCCCGGAGGCAGCCCAAAGATGCTCTGGGCCTCTCGGGGCGCCCCGCCAATCTGCTTCCACCTGCGGAAGAAGTCGTCGGCCGACAGGTCGGCCGGGTCCATGAACTTGTGGACCGTGACGGGGAGCTTGAGGGTGATGGACTGCAGGGCTCCGGCCAGGTAGCTGACGCGCATCGTCGGGCTCTTCTCGAACACGTTCTTGGCCTCGAACATGATGACCTGCTGCGACTGGGAGCCCACCTCGACCACGCTGTCCGCCAGAGTCTTGATGTCCCAGCTCAGCTTGCCCTTCTCCGAAGACTCGAGGTCCAGCGTCGTCGTGAACGACGTCATCGGTGCCGGGGACTTGTTCTTGAAGTACGTGATCAGGCACGCCATCTGCCCGCGGTACTCGGACCGCACGCCCACCTGGATCTGCCCGTCCTCGAACAGCACGCCGTCTGCACGCAGGAGCAGCCGGTTGTACCCCTTCTCCCACCCGGGGGACAGGTGCGCCGCGCTGGCCAGGTTAGGTACCGACGTTGTGCCCATGTCCAGCCCCGCTAGTAGGTCCGAGGCGCCGTTTGCTGATCCGCTGGCTGCTAGTCCGCCGGCTGCTGCTGCTGCTCCCGCCGTTCCGTTGGCGGCGTCCCCGTTGGCCTTCTTAACCGGTCGCGCCATGGCCAGCTCCGCCTTGTCGGCGTTGGCGTCCTTACCGCCGACGACCCACGTGCGGCGGTCGCTGGTGTTGGCCTGCTTCTGCTGCAGGCGGAAGAGCAGCGCCGACTGCCGCTCCGGGAACGGCGGCATCTCGTCGCACACGGTCCGGAGCAGGTCGTCTGTCGGCATCGACGCCAGCGCCAGGTACTCGCACGCCCTCTGCTGCATCTCCGGGTCGAGCGTGTGGCTGTACAGGTCGAACATGCCCACCAGCTGAGGCTTGATCTCGGGGAACAGGTTGACAAACTTGACAAAGCACGACAGGATCATCGACCGCGTGCTGGGCGACGACGGTGAGATCTTGCTCTGCAGCGCCAGGAACTGCTCGATCGGGCTGCACTTTGGCTGGTCCGCCACCAGGTGGCCGAACTCGCCGAGGATGTAGGCGCCGATCTTGACCAGGCTCTCGTGGCAGTGGCTCGAACGCAGGTATCGGATGACGTTCTGGGCTGCGTACACCTGGAGCTCCTCGTTGTTGGTCACAATCTGGATGACACGCTGCCACACCTCGTCGCTCACGTGGTCGCCCGCCATGGCAATCAGGCGCAGAGAGATGTCGACATACCACTGCACGTCGGTGGCGTACTTCTCGCACAGGATGGCAATCTTAAGCACCATTTCCTCGCGGATGGAGAAGTCGGCACTCTGGAGATACTGCAGGAGCTCGGCAACAATGACCTGGGCATTGTCCGTGTCGCACATGCTGTAGAGGAGGTCGAGACCCTTTCGCCGCACACTGATGTCCCGGTCCTTGAGCGAGCCGAGGATGATGTCCTGGTGTGCCTTGATGGGGCCGAGCGTCTCGGTGCGGGAGGCAAGATGGGTCATGGCCTCAAGACCAAGGTACCGCACATTGGTCTCGCGGCTCTGGATGAAGCGGCCCAGACGGGTTGAGATCTGCTTCATGAGGGCCTCCTCCGTGTCGAGGTGGATGATGAGGTTGATGGCCTCGAACAGGACGGCGTTCTGGGCGTTGTTCTGCTGGACATTCTTGCTCGGCTCCATGGCCAGGTTGAGGATCTTCTGCAACACGTCGCGGATCATGTCCCGCACGTAGGTGTCCTCTGCCGGCGGGAAGTACTGCAGGAGGCGCAGCAGCTTGACCTGCAGCCAGGGGCAAGGCACCTTGTAGTACAGGTAGTCGGTGGTGTACTCGCCATCGATGACGATGCGCTTGAGTCGGGCGGCGGCCTTGGCGTAGGCGCCCCTGTACTGCTCCAGGTTGTCCTGGGCCAGGGTCATGACGAGCGAGGTGACGGAGAGGGCGACGCCGAGGTCGGTGTCGTCCATGAGGTGGACGATGCGTTCTGCCCACTGGGGGGAGACGATGTCGGGGTGCTTTCGGTAGAGGCGGAGGAGGGTCAAGGCTGATTTCTTCTTGACGAAGGATTTCGAGGTTCTAGATTTCAAGAGTTAGAAGATGAAGGGGCGACGTGTGCAATGAAGGCATCAGAAGAGGGAGTCAATAAGCGAAAAAGACGTACGGTGAGATTAGGAGGCGGTGGACCTCTGCGCTGAGAGCCTCACCCATCTCGCGACCACCAATATTGGCAATGGCGTGCAGGGCGAGACAGTTGTACAGCTCGTTGTTGTCGAGAAGGTCCTTGCGGATACTGTTGACGACGAGGTGCAGGAGCTCATGCTGCTCATGGAGGAACAGGGTCATGGCCAGGTATCCAATCTGCTTCTCGGAGAACTTGTTGGCGGAGACGAGGTTGACGGCCTCGAGGTGACCGAATTCGACGTCCCATCCCAGAATGTAGATGTACAGCAGCTTGCAGACGTATTTCTTCTTGTGGTAGCCGCTCAGGTTGCCGTCCTTGAACTTGTTTCGGATATTGGCCAGCTCCTTGTTGATGCGCTTCTCCTCGAGCTCGCGAGCGCGGGCGTTTCTCAGGTCGGCAATGAATTGGACCAGACCGCGCATGTTGGCATTGCTGCTACTCGAGCGGCCGAGAAAGCCGCCACCGGGAGTGGACATTTTTCTGGTGTGTGTGACGTCTCTTCAATGTTGTTTTTTATGGTGTGTATGTTGTGTGCTGCGGTTGTCCTGGTGGACCGGTCGTCGAATCGGAGAGTTCGGTTCAGGGAGAGTGAGAGGAGGGGCGCACACACCACAAGGCGCGCGACGACGACGACAACAAGAGTTTTTGTACAGATCTAGGAGAAAAGGTATCGCATAGTCGAGAAGGAAGGGGGGGTTCAGCCGTGGCAGTCTGGGGTCACGAGGCCGGCATCGAAAATGGTAGTCGTCGGTGGTCGAGGAGGGAGGTTTTGATGGGAGGGTTTCTCAATGTCGAGGGCTTTCGAGGGGTTCTTTTGGAGAAGAGGAAAAGGGTTCGAGGCCAGTGCCGACCGCCTTCAACCAGATGGCTACTCAGATTGGCGGGAAAGAGTAGTGGAAAAGAGGGGCGGAATGGGGGACAGAGTGACGTTCCAGGGATAATTGGAAAACGAAACGAACGGTGACGGGGTTAACGGAATGTCGATGGGATGGATGGGTTTATTACAGTATAATACCAGCTGGAGAAGAATAAAATAAGGGTACATGTACTACTACCACTACTAGTATTGCCATTATCAACTGATAAACTTGTTGGGTGCTTTCTGACGATGAACTGCTGCTACCTGTACATCTGTACTCCGTAGTAGTACTAGGGCCTTTGTCCGACTTGGCACTGCAACTGCGTACATGTACTCATTGGAGGGTCAATCCTTCACTGTGTCCAAAGGGGCACCGTCTCTTGGGGGTGGATGGGACTTGGAGTCTTCCAGCTTAGAGAAATGGCGGAGCGACTGGAGAGCTGGGCCAATGCAGGCTGTAGCTGTCCATGGTCGTGTTCTGGCATGAATGAGCGCGTGTGGTCTGACACATAAAAGTACCAAGTACAAGCACCAGACACCCCTCGTATACCACCACAACAAGTACCCTGTACTGTGTAGTAATCACCCATCGCCCATTGACCTCGGTGATGGGAATCAGGAAAGCTCTCGTCGTCCATGTCATCATCATCATCAACATCAATCAATCCAACCCTCATTTCTCTCCACATCCTCAATTCCTTCTCCAGGGTTACCGGGCCACAATAGCATGTAATGTCACCATGCGCGCGACCGCTGTCTGCTGCGAGCAAACGCTTGCCTGCTACTAGCATCCTCCTCCCCGGCCAGAAGCTCACCACCACCACCACCTTCTCCTCCTTCTCCATCGCCAGCAGCAGAAGGACATATGCCGTCCAGTCAGGCGGTGCACCCCGCTTCCAAGTCTTCAACCGACGCTCAAAATGGCTGCAAAAGGAGCGAGCCGCGTCGAATCCCGAGCTAAGTCGTCAGGCCGACTATCTAAAAGATGAGGTGGCCACGCGCGTTACCGAGCGATTACTAGTATGATATTGCCCCCGCCTCCAAGGAAAGCAGAGAGAAAAGAGAGAGGAATACTGACAATTGGATCACCCACGACCAGGACATCAAACGCCACTTCCCCCGCGTTCTCGATCTAGGCGCCAACTCGTGCAACATTGCGCGAGCCCTGGTGCAAGACAACCCAGACCCGGACCCGTCGATGCCGCCGTCGCAACCGCTTTCAACGCGGATAGACGAGCTCGTGGCGGCCGAGTCGTCCGAGTCGCTCCTGTTCCGCGACGCAGAGCACGACTTCAACAAACAGTTGACGCTGCGGCGCGAGGTCCTCTCGGACGAGGAGTCGCTCCCCTACCCTCCCGGGTCGTTCGACCTGGTCCTCAGCTCGCTGAGCATGCACTGGGTCAACGACCTGCCGGGTGTGCTGGCGCAGGTCAACAGCGTCCTCAAGCCCGACAGCCCCTTCATCGGCGCCATGCTGGGCGGCGACACGCTGTACGAGCTGCGCACGTCGCTCCAGCTGGCCGAGCAGGAGAGGCGGGGCGGCATCTCCCCGCGCGTGTCGCCTCTCGCAGACGTCCGCGACGTAGGTGGGCTCCTGCAAAAGGCCGGCTTCAAGATGCTCACCGTCGACGTTGACGACATCATTGTCGACTACCCGGACTCGTTCGCCCTCATGCAGGACCTGCAGTCCATGGGGGAGTCCAACGCCGTTCTCGGCCGCGAGATGGGCCCCATCTCCAGGGACCTGCTGCTCGCCACCGACGCCATCTACCGCGAGCTCCATGGCAACCCCGACGGTTCGCTCCCCGCCACCTTCAGGATCATTTACATGATTGGGTGGCATGAGAGTCCTGATCAGGCTAAGCCTCTGCCCAGGGGGAGCGGCGACGTCAATCTCAAGGATATTCTCGAGACTAAATAGGTGTGTTGGATCTCACAATGTATATATAAGCGATACTTTTTTTTATCTATCAAGAGACATACGAGCGATGCCTTCTTTAACCAAAGAGACACACAAGTTTTTACGTTCTTCCAACAAGAGGCACATGAGAAGTGGTATGCCATAAAAAAAGTGTATTTGTAAATTCCAATGCCAGCAATCATATATCGATACTCCCAACGGAGCCTTCCCCCATCACCCTACCGTCCGACTTCTATACTTTTTTTGTCATTGTTGTCCCCTTAAACCCTGCGCCAGTCCGTCATGGTCCTGCCAATGCATCCCAGACCAGCCACCTCGACCACCTTCTCGTGCCAGCTAAGCAGGACGCTCATGGCGGCCGAGGTGGGCTCGTTGGCTCCGGGTCGCGAGGCAACCTGGGTGAAGCCACCGGTAGACTCGGGCGTCATCTTGCTCGGGGTCCTGGAAGCCTTGGGGGATCCTGTTCCCATTCCCTTGTAGCTGTTTTTTTGTTCTGTCAGTCTTGTCTCCCTGCTCGGTCGATGGAGGGTATGGATAAGAGGTTGGAACGTACATGCACTTCATCAGCACGTCGAGGGCCTCGCTACCTCCGTCAGAGGCATAGATGTTCTTGAGGAGGGGGGTCATCTCGCTGGCCTTGATGGACTGGAGGACCTCGATGACGGTCTGAAGGTACATGTCCTGTTGTTGGGAATGTCAGCAAAAAACAGCTCCGCGGTGACCACTACTAAGAATGGCTTGAAGGCATGGAAAATGGAGAGGCAAAGAACGGGAGGGAAACACACCTTGGCTCCGTCAGTACCATTGTAGACGGGCATGTCGAGAGCTCCCCTCAGCGCACCCTCGGCATCACCGCCCCGTAGGAGCTGGCGAACCTGGTTGGACAGCTGGCGCACCTCGGGCTCGGCGATCTCGGGCTGGGCAGGCTGCAGGGTGGCCGTGTCAAAGTTGACGCTCGAGTCCTCGGTCAGGGCGTCGATGTTGATGGTGCGCCAGGCGTCGCTGAGGGTGGCGCTGGTGTGCTGCTGGATGATGGACATTGTGGGTGGGGTGGTCGGTGGGTGGAACGTGCGGTGATTCGGTATTGGGGGGGTTGAGATCGGGGTACGGTTTGTCGTCGTGGTGAATTGGAGAGTGCGCTCGTGGTCTGGTGGGAGTGGCAGAGGTGTCGTAGGATGGGTTGGTGTTGGTGGTTGATGATGGTGCTGCGTCAGGCGGGGAAGCGTTGACGATGGGACCGGGAACCGGGCTGGGAGCAATGGAGAGCTATGGTTACGTATTTGGTGGCTTGGCTACCCTGTAGTTGGTGGAATTTCGGAGCGCAAGCGATGAGGTGCATTTTGGCAGTGTATTGGGATTGGTTTTGGTCCTTCTTTAAGAGAATCACTATTTCGGAATGTTTATGATTTAATAAGAATTTCTTTTCCATGTGAATTGGAGTATTTTGGGCGTGTTGCCTCATTTCCAAGTTGAATATGTGTATATATATGTTTTTGCTCACAACACCAAGGCTACATCTTTAGAGCCGCCTACTAGTAAACACCTAATAGCACAACACACATATCACAACCAGCATTACCCAACTCAATAATAGTCAGTAGGTAGAACGAGTACCATGATGAGCTATATGCGGGTTGACCGAAACAACACATTGTTCGTATTCTCTTTCCTAATGCTCAGGTGTTGCTCCAACACAATAATCGCAAGCCATGAAAGCAAGCTATGAAACGATAGTCCAACCTTTTTTTCCCCCAAACCCGAGGCTAAGCCTTGGAACTCTTGGCTCTGACCCGGTGTGTCTTAACAGCCTGGGGACACACCGAGCGGCGAGAACTACTCGCCCATAACGACTGCGCTGGTGGTTCCTTTCCATGGGACCTGCAGGTGACAAAGGTGCATGTTCTGACCGGGCAGACTGTGGACTGGCCGTGGACTGCATGACAGGGGTTGTTCAATTCTACGTGCTACTAGTACGAGATGTATTACAACGAGCCAGTTGAGCGAGCACCTGCAACTTCGTCATCAGTCGTTTGCGTATATTCGTACTTGCGTACGTACGTACTCTGTATTCAAGACTGTTGGTGATCGTCATGGTCCCTTTGTATTCCCTATTCCATCATTGATTCTTTTTTGCCACCGTGGGACCTTGCTTGATGCCAGATGGAGAGTAACATTCTGTCAATCCCTTTCTCCACTGTGGCCAAAAAAAGGGGGGATCTCTTCTGCTTGCCAACAAGACGGCGACCATTTATCTGTAATAGTGCAGGTGGTAGGCGTACCTGTATTAGTGGTAGAACTAGTAAAAATCACGAGCAAAAAGCCAAAGGACGTCGTACTGTATGGAGTGCTATACTCCGTAGAAACTAACCACGACGTACTCCGTATTACTGCCCAACTACTTTGACTACCAGAAGGACTAAGCAGTAGCTACGCGTCTAGTGTCAACTGCTAATTCCCATAGTTCAATGGTTACGTCGTAGTGTATGATGAGCTCCATTATAGCGTCAGGAACGAATTGATGGTCACCATCATGTAGGAGCTCACCTCGGGGCTCGTATACATGTTGTTATAGCTGTTGTTATAACATGTGACGACAACAACGAAGAATAGACATCCTGAAAACAGAATTCATCAATTACTTACAGATACATTCTCCCAACAAAGACGAACAAAGAGAAGCCAGATTTCAAAGGGGAAAATTTTCTTTCCCATTGAAATTATCATCCACCCCTCTCTATCTCTACGTCGATACACACCCCCCCTTCCATCTTCCATGTCCTCATGGGACCCCTGCGGCCGCACCAAGGCGCTGGAGCCAAAAAAGGAGGACCAGGCGGAAGTGTTCCCCGGAGAACAAACCACCCCCCTTCTCGGACACACTTTTTTTTTCTCTTTCTGTCCTTTTAATTGCAAATAGCGTCGGCTCGCATACCCGGCCCTAAGGGATGTTGGGGGACCAGCCTCTTGGATCCGGGGTTGAGAGGGAAGGGGGGCAAGGTTCCACGGTTGATGAGATGGTCTTGACTCGGTAGTCACGAGTTACACTGTCAACATGGTGACTACGAGTACGGAGTAGTACGAGTACAACATCTTTCAATTGCGTATAGATGTCTCAGTATGGTATGGGTCGAGGATCTTTTGTGAGTATCGCGTCTGTGTCGTATGTTTTTTTGTTGCTGTTGTTCTAGGATGCTCATACACGAGTCATGATGCTTGTGAGAGTACACACAGCCCTTCAAGGTACGCCTACTTGTACATAGCACCAGGCAATTCTAGTTCTTTTCCATGAAATCACGGACCATGATGAGCTACAGGCCAAAAAGAATATGTGGAGTTGACCAAGAGACGAGTGCTATCATGTCCTGTACTCCGTTCCTTGACTCCGTACGAGTAAAGTACGGTATCACAATCAGATGAGATGGTCCCCATCATGTCAAATGTCAATTCATACTGCCGTACCGTTGCCGTACCGGCGGACCGGGAACACACGCTTTGTCGGGCCCTTTGTGCTTGGGCAGGGGGGGTCTTTAAAAAGATTGGGCTTAAGGACATAGTGACCGCTGACCAGGGCCGGGGACGGACGGGATTCTACTCCGTAATGGAATGTCCTGGAAGGGGGGAGTCAATGTGAATCTGGAAGATGGATTTACCGTCTGGGCGTCTGGTGACTTTGATGGATCAGTCATGACATGGGCTTGATGGTTGATGGCCCCCCTCCCTGATGGGGACATGGGACATGATGGAAAGGCAAAGAGAAAAGAAGAGAGAAAAAAAAAAGAACCCTGATCAAGCTGGGGTTCCTTGTAAACCACGTTGCATGATCCCTGTTTGGACTTTTTTTTCTTTTCTTTTCTGGCTAACCTGTACACTGGGTACGGAGTACAGTCTACGACATGACACTGTACGGAGTAGTAATAGTATGAACAAGGCCACTCGTATGCTAGTACTGATCCGTAATTACTAGTAATATTACCATTTTGTTATTGAATACACTGTGACTGTGTATTCGTACGGATACTCCTACTCACGGTCCGGCGAGTCCCTGACTCCCTGTTCATCAAATCGAGATTACTTATGCGCACATCCCTCCCCAATTGCACAAAATTATTATTATGCAGGGAACATTGCAAGGTCATACCTAATACGGAGTACAGGTACGCATAGAGAGAGAAGACCAACAAAGCAGTTGTGAGCGACGACACACACACACACACACAAAAGACAAAGAGAGAAAAAAAAAAAATGTCGTTGCCTTGGTGACACAGACATTGGATTCTCACTCATTCAATTCTTGACCCCTCCCCCCCCTGGTCCTGGCTCTGACAAAGATCAATGACGAGGTGACACTGACACGACAGGACACATAGTTCCATGTTGGGTTGCCAGTGTGCCCGCTTTCAGTACCTGACAGCCAGTGCTTGACAGCCAGTGCCTGACAAGGACATACCTGACTTAGGTGCGGGCTGCTGCAGGCTGCAGGCGCTGCATGACCATGTGGGCGTCGTAACCCGTAAGGAACAAAATGGCGGAGCTAATGCAGGAACACCCGCGTGGTGCAGAAAAAAAAGCTCCATTCCGTTACATTCTGGATTACGGAGTAGTACACATGTTTGTATATTGGTGGCGTCTGCATATTAGAAGCAAGCAGCACTGGTCAAGCATATCAGGCATTACGAGTAATATGACATTCAAGTGACAAGCAGATGGCAATCAATCAATCAAACAGTACTCGTACTCCGTACGGAGTCATGGAAGCATTCGGCCATCGGGAGAAGCATGCCGGTTACCGCTGCACGGGGGTGCTTGTACCTGTAACTGTACTCCGTATGCCTGCTATTGATGGTGATATGCTACAGGTATTATACGGACAAATGCACAGACGGTTTGTCTGATGTGCATTTTCCAACAGAAAAAGCATGAAACGCATAAAGTTGAATGCTGCGAGGATGGCGTGCCCTTCTTTTACCCTTCCCTGTCCTTGACTGTGTCTGTCCTGCCCCGTCACAAAGACCAGACTCAAAGAGGGCACACGGTGACACGGGGGACCCTTTGGTCTTGCCGAGAGATTACGTAGTGATGAGACTGATGTACGGATACAGCCTGAAGGTAATGCGGTACGGAGTTGGACATAGCATGTCATTGGTACAAGTATGAGCAGATACAGAGCATGATGACTACTCGTACTCCGTTCCTAGCTGGGCGATTACCGGATATTTCGATTACTCGTGTGTGTACCTGAAAAGACGTTATAACGGGTATTATTCTCATTGCCTCGCTGGTACAGAGTACATGCAGCATATCCCAATGTGGAAGGCTGTGTGCTTGCTGTGCTTGCTGCTTCACCTCTTCCCTCCCCTGCTTGCCCGCCCCATAATCACACCACGGACAGCAGTCTTCCAGAATATCTCTCCACGCAAGTACCAGCATCCACTGACCAACCTTGAGAGTATCCAAACGGATACCTTTATTTCCAATCGAGGAGATTTCCCTTCTTAATTCTTTTTTAAAATGAATTAAAATAAATCTTCTTCAAATCCATTCAACGACTACGGTCAGAAGTGGCCCCGTCCAGTGGTCCAGCAGTGGATCTAGTGGCATATTACATGTACAGTCCATATTACACACACACCCCCCTCTGAACCTGCCAAACTGTGCAGGTGGATATTCGAACGGGCATCCATCAGAATGGGTCCCATCAAGCAGGTCCCCATCTTCCTTCAACTCATCGGCTTGGAAGCCTGCAGGTCCCCGAGAACAATCAATGGAATACATATCCATGGATTCGCACTGTTTCCGGGGTTTTTTTTTTGACATTATCCCCCCCCCTTTTTGGGCCCCTGCACATACACGGTACAGGTACAGACACGGCTTTTTGATTGACGGCCCGACGGGGTTCCTGCAGCACAGTCCCTTCTTTGTTCTTTCTTCCAGAAGATTTCCACATTACGGAGAACATTTTTCTTTGCTGCTTTCTGTTGATTTGCTTTTATTATCCACCTGCACTTTGTCATCAACCCCTGTACTCTGTACACACACACCCTCCCCAATCCCCATGTGCTTTACCTTTTGAGAGAGAGAGAGATTGATTCTTTTTTCTGGTTGTTCCTCGCCCGGAGATCCCTTATCCGTTCTTTTACCCTGGTCCGTACGAGTAAGTGCCTGGGTAAATAATTGGTTGCCCTGTAGCCCTGGCCTGTGGCAGGCCTTGTTTGACGGCCCGGCCAGGGGATTTCTTTTCAACCGGTGCATTGCCAAACTAGAGTGTCTCGGATTTCTTTTTTAGCGTCATTGTCAAATGATTTGCCCCCCGTATTTATTTTCTCTCTTTTTTTTTTTTCTTTTCTTTTCTTTTCTTAATTTTTTAATGTACAGAGTATTATTACACTTCTCGCCAGCCTCGCATACTCACACTCACTCAGCCTCGTCACAAGTCCCAAGGGGTTGGGGCTGGTGCTTCCATGGGCTGGTGCTGGGGCTTGGGCAGGCCGCCCCTGGGGCTGGCTACACACTGAGCCTTGCCACTTTTGGTCATCTGAGCTTCCATCTCCCCCCAACGCCTCGCGGATGATTGCCATTATTACGACACAGGGGGGGAATAAGGAGAACGGTGAACGAGAACGAGTCATGCTTTTGAGGAAAGAGTGATCCTGTAATGATACCAGCGGTGCACAGAGAACAGATACAGAGATACTCTACCTGTAAGCAACGTAAATACAGTTTTTCATCGGGCTGGAGGATTCATATAGGCGAGATACTGCATCACGATAATGACGTCTGCGTGGCAACACACCATCACCATGAGGCTCAACCACACACCACACATTCTGTAAATCGCCTAGACCAAGTGTGAAATATCTCCTTAGATTTTTTTTTATCTCTAATTTTTTTTTTTGCTTGCCCGTCCCGTCACCCGTGACCCCCCCGTCAAAATACCCCATCAAAAAGACCCTGACGTCGTTTGCTGTCACCCAATCTAGAAGCTGCATCGATGCAGGTGGACATGCAAACACTTTAGTCTGTGTGCTTCAATGTTCCTTATCCCCCACGGTCATGACAGGGTGGGGGGTTGATGATGCATCAACAGGCCAAAGGCAGCGGGAAAGCAGGGAAGTTTTCCCATTAGGAAAGTAAATGGAAATGGAAAGAGGTAATGATAGTACTAGTAAGACTAGGTACTCGTACTCGTATGACCTACTACTACATGTAATCAGGACCACCACCTTTGTACATGTATTGTTGGTTGCCCAGACTTGCCCACCCTATTGCTTGACATATTGTTGCTTGACATATTGATTGCTAGCAAACTGAATGGGGGTTATCACGTAGCAAACTCATCACACCCCAAACAAGATGATTGTACGTGTACGCTTTATTATTATTATAAACTTCTATGTCGTCTCTGTCTAATCGCTGTCAAGCATGTACACTGCTTCTATTGATTGGCACTTGGGACCTGGGACTGGGCGGCTGTGCTGTGACATGAGGATGATTGTTGGCTCTATGGGATCCGTCGCATCACGTCAGTCTTGGGTATCGGAGGGAAATGCCAAAGGCCACCCCCAGGTCCTAAGCGGCAAGCAATAATACTCTTAGCCTACTACTATTACTGCGTAGTACCTGTGGCAACTGTAAATGTACCCTGACACAATACAAAAGGTCTATTAATATAGTATAGTATCATCTGTTAAACCCCCCCATCTTGCATCAAACACATTTTTTTTTTCGAGTCTGACCGTATCAACTTTCTCGACGGACCGGTGGTTTTTTTACTGGGTGACTCGGCCCTGACTGTTTCGAGCGTACCTTTGCGAAGGGGTCAGCACATCTGCCACCTGCTTCACACCATCTTTGAGGGGGTGCTTGACCCTTGGGGGGTGTTTGGGGGGCGCGTCAAGGGATGTTTGTGTACATGTATCAGAGTGCACGGACGACGTTTTTTTCTTATTCTCTCTCTTTCTTTCTTTCTCTCTTTTCCGCCCTGTCTTTTAACAGTGTGTGTGTGTGTGTGTCAACAAGTTTGCTTTGCGAGCAACAAGGTCAAATAGTACAATAACATGAGTCGGTAATAGTAACAATTGGGGGAGTCAATAGCAGTAAGCAGCAGCAACAGCAGCAACAAAAAAAAGGGGGACATGACACACAGACCTAGACATGGTGACGTTGAGCTGAGGCAACGTATGTACGAGACATACCTTTTTTCTTCTTTCTTTCTTGGGGGCTTGTTTAAACGGAATGAATCAAGACAAGGGCATTTTTGTACAAGAACGCCATTGTACTCGCGCACACACGTACAAAAGAAAAACAAAGAGAGAGAGAGAGAGATGATTCCCAATCAATAGACAGAAATGGCAAGATTAATGCATGTAAATTATTCAGTTGTTTGGCATTATGTTGTAGATTTTTCTTGGATGAAACGAGCTCAGCCTCTGGGTATTACTGTAGACTCTAAAGCAAAGGTTTCTGTAAATAGATGAGAAGAAGATGGAAAACAACAAGATTCCATACATGGTCACTACATTGATGTACAGGTAAAGATTGGACAGTAGAGAACAGACGGCTGCCTATTACGACGTATGCATGATACACTGTATTACAGGTAGGTACATGTCCAGGTCATTGCTGGAATTCCGCGTCTCATATTTTCCGGTACGGTACGTAACTAACTGTACGAGTACGTCAATCAACGATCAGACTGCTTGATCAGAGTCAATGATCAGACTCTCTCTAAAAGAAGGAGGGAGGACTACGAGTACGTAGATTCACAATCCCAACAGACTGGGCAAAATGCGGAGAACCGGCCATGTCTCCGGGTAGAATTCTGCCACCGCCTTTCTTTTCTTTCCTTGCCAGGTCTGGTAATTTGACTCTCTCAATGACATTGTTCTTGTATACGAGTAGACTGACAGAATGAAAGAAAAACTCCTTGCTTGATTGCTTCTCTTGATTGCCTCTTTAATTTAAATGAATACGACTGAAAAGCAAGGAGAAGATTATTGTCCCTGGAAGAAAAGCAAAGTCCCACCCCAAAAAAGAAAAACAATGAATAGAAAAGAAAAGAAAGAAAGAAAAAAAAGCCACATGAACAACAAACCCTGTGGGCAATGGACACACACACACACACACAATGTCAATTGAAAGCATCAACCCCCGGACAATGTACAATAATACCCTTGCCCCGGGACATGGTGCTTTTACTTCCGGCCGGACACGCTCCCGGGTGGTGGCCAAAGTTATGGGCCAACGGGGGGAAGAGTCAAAGAGTCCCAGTCCCAGGTACACCAGGTCCGTACCGGTTGAGAAATAAAAAGCAGTCCCATCCATGACACGAGTAACAAGATGACGGACCCTTGACCCTCCTGGAGTCACTCCGTACGGACGACGGGCACCGTGTTACAGTCTTTTCCGGCCGACCGACCCCCTTGATGCCCGGGGCACGCACGCTGGGATCCATACGTACCAGGACTACAATCACACTGAGTATTAACCACCACCTAGAATGGGTACCTGTAAAATGGGTACAGAATGGTAGTAGATTGAAAGAGACAAGAAATACGAGTGAATACCTAGACAATCAATCGTCTCCCAGACTAATGGGAATCCCTGTACGGATGGCCCGCACGGATGGCCCGTAGGTACGGAGCACAGGCACAGGTAATACAGTGTAAAACAGACACAGTGTGGACATTTGGTGATACTGTACTATCCGGTGTGTTGGGCAAGATCACCCTTTTTTTGCCAGGGGTATTTTGATTTTTTTTCTTCTCTTCTTTTACGAGATATAGGTAATAGGCAGGCACTGTATTATTATTTGCAGAGGGTACAGACGTAATATGCGTGATGGGGTTAATAGTATAGTACGTAGTAGTAATATCACTTAATAGTCATCGTGGTGAGATGGACTCTTACTTGCGTCATGGTAGTATGACATTGATGGATTCTGGGTGATGCTTTTTTGTCTGTCTACTCCGTACTCGTGTATCTCTGACCTCCCCCAAAGCAAGGGAGAGTGATTCCCATCTTAGTTTAGTCCATCTTTTCTCTCTCCAAACTTGAGTCCTCGACATTCAGAGAGGTACTCCGTAATACAGTGTACAGACAGGTACAGTATGCGTACAGACCTTCCTTCCCCACTATTACCCTGGCCCCGGCTCTTTTCCTTTCTTCTTTTTCCCCTGTTCTGCCCTTCCATGGGTCCTGTCACTTTTTTTGGGGGGGCCTGCCTTTGGGGCCTTTGCCTCTCTCAGCGCTCAGGCACGCCCAGTCCCTTGGATCAGGTTTAGTCAGTTTTAATTCACGCCCCCCGGCTCCTTTCCTGTCTTCCCCATTAGTACCTGACCCATGGGCCATCCATCATCCCCCCTTTGTTCCATACGCCCCCCTCTTCTTTCTTCTTCTTTGCTTCCCTTTTCTCTCTCTCTCACTCTTGGCCCCTGCCACACACACACACACACACTCACATTGAATGAGAGAGAGTATTACGAGTAATGATGCGTATGTTATGTACCTTTGTATCTTTTCATGACCGCCACTACAACTGTGTCTGTGCCTGTGCCTGTAATACTGGTCCTGCCCGTACCTAAATACACCCCTGATTCTTAATCGTACACCCCCTTCATCCCCAAATGGAGCTTCCTGCCATTCTCTGTACGGGGGTGTTGGTAAATTACCACCCGAGGTGATGGGAAGGCGCCCCCCGGTCCCCCTTCCACTTTCCTTTTTACATTCTACGCGTGCCTGGCCTTGCCTTGCCTTGCCTTAATTCTCTTGCCTTGCCTTGCCTTATACAAAAGCTCCCGGAAACCTCACCCCATTCCTTTCCCTCTTCTTCCCTTTTTGAAGTCCACTCATTCTCCCTTCAGTCCTTTCCCCATCTTTGTCTTTCTTTGGTTTTTCAACTTCTTCTCTCTTTTTTAAATACACTTGTATCAACAAACGTCAACACACAGCCCTTACTTGCTTTTAATACCAAGGCCTTCTGCTGCCTTTTTTTTTCTCGCTCTCTCTCTCTTCCAAAGACACACACCAAACACACGAACTTCACGACACTACTACTACCTATTACCTACTACTACTACAACTACTACTCCAACACCCCTTTTACCTTGTACACACCGATCAAGAAGTCCATCTTTCTTGTATTCGATTAAAAAGGGAAATCACACCCTGTTGCGCACACGACCTCTTTCGACGATATTACAACCCCATTACATCACCACACCCTTTAATCCCAAGCTTCCTCGGCTCTCTCTACCTCTCTACCTTTTGCCTACCCCAGACGAACAACCACATCTCGCTCTCCCCAGATCACCAATTCGACCCCAGGACCATAGCTTCCCCTTTGCGCCGGTGCCGATATCCCAATACCTGGACCTTATTCCGATCTGCCCTTGCAATCCTGCTTGTTCAATCAAACCAACGCAGTTGGTGGCTGTCACAAGGCGTCCAATCCCCGTTACAACGCCTTCCTTCTGCTTCCATTTTGGGTAGCTGTCCACTGCTTTGTCAAGCTTCAAACTGGTACGTTACACAGCACCGGAGCACAGCCTTTGGTCGGATCGCCTACTAACACGGACTGCAGAGCTCAAAACTCATTCACACAACCGTCACAATGATTGGCCAAGAGTCCAGTACCAGCAACATGGGCCGCGGTGCCTACGACACAACTGGTGTTCCCAAGCCTCCTCCCCGTCCCCGATAAAGCTCCTTTCCCAGAGTATCTCTGCCCGTCGAGTCAGGACCTGCCTTCTACACGTTTCGTCGACAACCCGTGAGCTTCATATCCGAAGCCACACATTTTTCTTTGATCCATTCGAGCTTTGTCATTTATTCATATCGACTGTTTTAATACCTCCTTTTTTTCGGTACTCGACAAGATGTGTTTGCAAAACACACCTGTCGATGCCCCCGACAACCCAGCCATCAAGATGCTATCCTGTGGTCCTAGCTTGATACCAGGTGCCTTGTTTGGCAGGTGCTGGGACTGTTTCTATTACCCCTTTGGATTTTTTACTTCTTTTTCTCGGCCACGAGCCACTGCACGGCGTTCAGACATAGACGGATTGGGAAAGACTTTTGCTTTTTGGATTTTATTTGCTTTTTGGATTTTTCTTATTCGGTGGAGTCACTCCATGGTCACATCTCAGACCCTCCCCTCCAGTTGAGGGCAAACAGAAGAAGAGAAACAAGTCCTCACGGACGCGACTATGCAAGGGGTCTCTGCGCACCAGACAGAGTGGTTAGCGAGATTTCGAGTCTTTTTGTTACTATTGTTTTTGCTTTTTTTTGGTCATTCGGGAAAGAAAAAGTTTGGATTTGATTTTTTTTTTTGCATATAGACTTGGGTTTCTTTTTCCTTTCCTGTTTGGTTCTGTTATCTGATTTTGGGAGAAGAGAAGAGAAAAAAACGTCTCCTTTGTCCTTTTATTACCTTTCCTTTGTTTTATTTACGAGAGCTACAGCCATCACCTCGCGGGAGCTTAGCCTTTTTGGGCATTGACCCAAGAAGAAAAAAGAGACATTTTCTCCTTTTTTACTTTACTTTTCTTTCTCGTTTTCTGCTCACGTCAACATGTTTGGTTCTCGTCGACATTGTTGAAGCCGCCACTGGGCTGGATCCAGGTGGGCAAGAAAAGGAAACGACAAAAGATATGGATACCCTTTTAGATGTTTGTAATAATAGATCCAGAACCAGGCTGGCATTACATTGAGATATATTGACACTCTGCTGTCTGCTTTTTACTATGGCTGTTTTACTCGTGTTTATGATGTGATGTGTGTGTGTGTGTGTACGAGTAATGTCGTGATGGTGGTAGGATAGAGAGTGGTGTTTCTTTTGTTCGTGTTGAGAATGGCTGTGTTGTAAGAGTAAGAGCATGAGTAAAAAGCATTATCACCTTGCGAGGCGGGTCATGAGGCGAACTGCGGAACGGAGCATATAAAGCGTAATACGGAGCAAGTACACATGATATATCATTCCCAGTCTGCTTTCTTTTTCTTTTTCTTTTTCTTCTTCTTTCTTCTCCAAGTGTGTTGGTGTGGTGGGTATTATGCAGGTAGGAGTGGGAGTTACGGAATACGGGTACTGTTTGTACAGTACGGAGTACAAAGTAGACGTAGACGAGGCTGGAGAGTTGAGAGGGAGGGAGAGAACAAGGCTAGGTGAGTGTGTGTGTGTGTGTGTGTGTTTGTTTTCAACGGTGGGGGGGAGACCGTTGAACTCTTTTCTTTGCTTTTGTCTGTGTCTTTGTTTTTGCTTTTTGCTTTTTTGGTGAGGTTGTAATGTGTAATGAGTGGAGGTGGTGTCCTTGTTTTAAGTGTTTGTGTACGGAGTACGGAGTAGTGGGCACGTAGTGGGCACGTAGTGGGCACGTAGTGGGCGTAGTATCCGTACTTGGAGTGTGCATATGCAGGAACGGTGTGTCGGGTCATTGTTGGAGTTGTTGGAGTGTGTTTGTCATGACTTGCGAGCAGTGGTGATGTATTGTACAGAACAGTACAGGGTGGCGCTTATAGTCTTTTTTTTTCTTTTCATTTCTTAGAGTCACTTATTTTAAATCACTTATTTTATATTAGAGGAAAGCTTCCTTCTTTCTTTTTCTTCTTCTTACCTGATTGCAAAACTTGCGACGTTGATGCCAGGACCAGGATGATGACAGGTTGGTAGGATGGCGGGATGTGATGGCGGATGGCGGATATATGAGAAGTGGGGAACCTTGAAAACAAAAGAAAGTATCATGTTCGGCATTGAATCTTGTCTCTTTTCTCTTTTCTATTTCTCTCACAAGTTGTGCTTACAAGTCTTTGATCGTAATAGCACTAACGACACTCGGGGTCTCCTCTCAACACTTCTTCAGTCCTTCAGCTTGGACTTTTTTTTCTGTCTTGTCTAGCATGTTGAAAACAATTCATCTGATGCATCATCTGTATCTGTTCCATCTGTTTTACCTGTTCTACAGAACACTACTGCTACTAGATAGGTGTGCATGTACGTCAGAATCAAGGGAGGCAAAGATTGAGGTTAATACCGTTGATGCAAACCGGGTAGAACCGTGCGCCGGGGTATTCTTTCAATGTATTGGGAAGCATTTGAATGAACAGGGGGTGTGTGAAAAGAGAGCGGAAAGAAAGGCGGAAAGAAGAAGAGCAAAGGAATAGAGAGAGAGAGAAAAAGAGTCAAAAAATAAATAAAAAAGGAAAAGAACGGGGAAAAAAAGTAGTAAAGAGCATGCATGTGTTGGATCGATGATGGTCGTGTTCTCATTCGAGTACTAGGTCAGTGCATGTACATGATTCGTGATGTCGTCTCCCTTGCATCACCAAGTCTCACATCACTTTGACCTCTTTTTTTTATCTACCACTTTGGCCATTCATCACCCCTCTTGTTCTGTTCTTGGATATATCTACACTGCCTTGTCGCTGATAGTGGCTAGTACAAGTGAATTGAGCCCCATTCTTGATCGACGTAGATATTTACTAGTACTACGAGTAGTAGTACTAAGTAAGTATAAGTAGTAGTATTCTCATTATTGATACTAGTATGGACTGCTTCCCTGTATGCATATGCCCAAACCGCCGGGTCACGATTCCCATCCGCATATGCACTCGCACCTCACATCGCATACCCATCCCTCGTCATCATCGGAATTCTCTATTTCAATAACAATCCCATCTTCTTTGCCAAGGTTCCTCTCGGATCTCTGTCATGTCTCTTTTCTCCTGTGTGTGTGTGTATGTGTGTGTATGTCTCTCCTTTTCTTGGGTGTGTACCTTTTTTTCCTGTCCTACCGTTCTTGCTCGTCCCGTCCTGTCACTTTTCACCATCCTTCCTCCCGTCTATCCCGTTCATCCCGTCCCCATCTACATCTATTACCGCGGAACACGGTACCGAGTCAAGGAGCACGCCCACAGTGTTCATGTCATGGCGTCTTCTCTTTTTTGTTTTGGTCGTGCCTTTACACACCCTCCCCACTCGGCAACTGGCCGAAAGATCGACGGTGCAGCCGACTGGAATTTGTTTTTGCCCCAGTTGTCTCTCGGGTCATGTCATCTGAAATGTCTCCGATGGGGAGGTTTGTTTCCTTGGTCTCTCTCTCTCTCTCTCTCTCTCTCAATCTTTCTTTCTTTTGGACACACACACACACACCCATTGAACCTTTTGTTTACTTGTACTCGTAGGTGTGGCTACACTCTTAGACATGTCTCTGTGCTTTGGGCTCTTTGTTTTCCCAATTGGGTGGTCCGCATAATGATTTGCGACATTTCTTCTCGTCTCATGTATGTATGAACTCGTACTCGTACGTACTCTTAAATCTTCATCTCAGATAACTGACCAAAGTCCGATTTTTGTTGAATAGATCAAAGCTCGGGGTATACATCACTATAAAACAGGTTAGCCATCAGATCAGAGGGGGGGGTACTCGTATGGGGAGTATGTGCGTATGGGGAATATCAAAAAAGGGAAGAGAAAACTCACACCCTCCTCTGCAACGGCATCTCCCTCCTGATCCTCTCCACCTCATCAACATCAATCTCAACAAACCCAATCTCACCAACAGCCCCATCCTCCGCCTCACCCTCCGGTCCCTCCGCACCCCCGGTCTCCCTCACCCCCCCAAGACGAAGCACCACCCTCCCCCAGGGATCAACAACCATGCTCCTCCCGTAGCTCGCCCTCGTCCCCGTATGCCTACCCACCTGCGCCGCAGCAACCACCCAGCTCTGCGTCTCGATAGCCCTAGCACGCAGCAGCGTCTCCCAGTGCGCCGCGCCCGTACGCAGCGTAAAAGCGCTGGGAAAGGTAATCACCTGCGCGGGGGTGTCGCGCCAGGCACTCTTCCTGCCGGGCTGGGTGAGCGACAGCGCTGCCTCGGGGAACCGCAGGTCGAAGCAGATCAGGCTGCCTATCCGGCCGACGGGGGAGGCGAAAGGTCGCGTCAGGGCGCTGCCAGGCTGGACTGTTGCGCTCTCTCGCAGGGAGCCGTAGTCGAAGACGTGGAGCTTGTCGTATGTCGTTGCTGTGTCTATGGTGCCCTCCGATGTTATGTACAGGTTCCGGTTGAGGAGTTTCTTCGCTGTGCTTGGGGTAGGTATGTCTGCTGTCTGTTCCGGGGCTATGTCGTGGATGCCAACGTGCACGGCTACATTGTTGGACTTGGCTGCTTCGCGGAGACCGAGGACAAACGGGGACGTCTCCTGGGGCACGGCCAGCTTGAGCGACTCCTCGGCGTTGGTGGCAATGTAGTCGGATGCCTCGGGCAGGAAGAGTATCTTTTACACGCAGCTTGGTGTGAGCTCGGTGCCAGGTGTAAGCTGTTTGATTGATGGTCCATCTCACCTTGGCTCCTCCCTGTGCTGCTCGTGCTACCAGCTTGACACATTGCTCTAGGTTACCTGCCAGGGAAGGGGTAGAGCATATCTGCCCTATTGCCTTTGGTTGTCCTTCTGTCAGTGCTTGATCTCATGCATGCAGGCAATGGGGGCGCATACTGCAGTAGTCGGCATTTTTGTAAGGCGGGTGGGTGTGTTGTGCTTGTGTGATGTCTGTGCTTCTGGGCTGTGCTTCTATCAGCGCCTTGAAATAATGAATAGAAGCCTTGATATCTTTGAAAAAAGGTATGTGCTGTTATTGTCTTTATTGTCCCATATATGACATAGATAGAGGGGAGACAATGAGGCGGGGGTGGATGAGATGACGGGCTGGTAACTAAAGATAAGGCGTGCTCTGCTGCTCTGCTGCTCTGCTACTCTGCCCTACAGAAAACCCCCAGACCCAGACCAAGCTCTTACTCCAAAAAGGTGCCCCTCACGTATCTCATCCGGGGGGTTAGACACCTCCATAAACCATTAACCAAACACACCAAAAAATCAACTATCACTGTCGTCACGTCACCATACTTTTTCTACTTTCCACCTTTGTTGACTTTTCCATCTTTTTCCCTTCTTACGCTCTCCATTCATACACCTCCACGTCTACACCCATTTATAAATGACTTCATCTCATCATGTCCAAACATGGGATAGTCAAAAGACAACACTACACCCTAAGCCTTGACATCTCACCGCCTCGCAACATTCACAAAACACAGCCACACACAACACGACAAGACAGAAAATTGAAAAGCCTCAAACTTCTATTCATTTTTACAACCAAAAAAAAGCAAAAAAAAGTAAACTCTCGCCCATCTCATCAACCTATATGGGATATTTTTTTAAGAAGTAAAGAGAAAATAATCTCCCTGGGGGGAGTACTTCCACCGACCTGCCTTGGATGTCTTCATATCAAAAAGCTCGTCTCTTTCTTTCCCCAGGTAAAACAACCCCCCCTCCATCATCAGGTCAAGATATCACATCACCACTCAGCCTTCTTTCCCCTCGTTGTCTTTCCTCCCCAAGAGCCCACCCTCTTAACCGATATATGCCTTGAATTGGCAACACACAAGAAAGAAAGAAAAAATCGATGAAGATAACAAGAAGAGAAAAAAAAAGAAACGAAATCAAAACCAACGCCGTGCTAACAAATGATGGAAGAAGAAAAAAGAAGAATGAAAAAAGAAAGACTAGAGAGACATGGTGCCGGTTTTCTCATCCGTCACATATACAGTCGTCTCTCTCATGTGTCTTGTCGAAACTTTTTTGTTTGTTTGTGTTTTTTTTTTTCTCTCACACAAAAAAAGGGAGCAAACCCATTTTCTCGTCGTTGTTTTTTTGGTTGTGGTTGTTGTTGATATTATTATTACCTCCCCTCCCTCGAGACATGTTATTGTTGTTCTTGCGTCCAGCTTGAGAGATTTCAACATGGGTTGACACGGGAGAACCTGCTGCTCTATTTCGGATTCGACGCGTCCAGGTGGATATATGCCCGTTGTAGGGCCAAGGACTCACGACCATCCCTCTCGAGCACAGACACCCAGTCCCGGAGTTGGATCTTCTTGCCCTTTTCCTTGTCCTCTCGCCATGTCCCCAGACGGTTACGCCCCTCGGTCGTCATCGCCATGTTGGCCGCTGGCCCGGGAGTCCCGCCGCCCGAGCCTGGGCCGCCCTTGCCGCCGCCGCCGCCCGACGATCCCTTGGACGGCGTGTTGGCCCCGCTGCCGCCGCGCCCGACATTCATCCAGTCGTACGTCTTGCCCGTCTTCTTCTTGCCAAACAGGCTTCCCTTGCCTCCCAGCCCGGCAAACATGCTGCTCGTCATGTTCTGGTTGGCGTGATTGTTGGCCTCGGCCGACTTGGCCGCCGCCGCCTTCTTGCTCTCCTTCTTGCCCGACGCCTTCTCCGGGTCCGGAGCTACTGACGATGACGTGGGCGTACTAGGCGCCACGCTGCCCGATCTCGAAGGCGCTGTCGACGAGTCCGGAATGCCCTCCTTGCGCTTCTGTCGCTTGCGCAGACGCGCCTCTTCCCATTCGCGCTCTTGCTTGGCTAGGTCTCGCATTGTCGTCGTCATGTATGACGCAATCTTGGCCAGCTTCTTGGGTCGCGCATCGTTGCCATCTTCGACGGGGCCTGCAGCAGGGGAGAAAAAACTGAGTTTAGCAAGGTATCGCACACGGCAGGTTCGTCTTCACTGTATACTCACGTTTTAGTAGGTTGGCTGCAGGAGCCGGGGTGCCATCTGACGCCAGTCCGTCCACCTCCATCTTTTCGGGAACCTGCATGTTCACAGGTGCAGAGGCAGGTGTCCACTCCTCGGGCACTTCTCCGTGCGATGTCTTCTGCCTGTGGGTTGCCACCGAGTTGGCATCCTCCACAAGGTCGCGCAGCCTCGTCTTGGTGGCGATGGATAGCAGAGCCAGCTGATCTACCAGGTAGGCGTCGTGCGGGATGAATGATCCCGCTGTCTGGACCATGGCCTGTTCCTCCCCCACGGGCTTCATGTTGACCGTCACTGATGGCTCGGTGAACTGGTTGGGCAACTTCATCTTTCCCATGGATTGGTTGCTGTTCTTAAGATCCAGGTTGAGGCTCAGATGGTGCTCATTGGCAATCTTGCCCGCGCGGTGGTGCAGCAGAGCTACGAGCAGGAACGGATCGTTGATCTCCTGCGTCCTCTGTGCGCCTAGACGCATAGAAGATTCTGTCCATGCCTTCTCGGCAGCCTGCGCGGCCTGCCTCTCCTGGTCCTTGTCGGATATAGTCTGTGCCGGCTGGTTGGCGGGGCCAGCTCCGTAGAAGCTATTCTTGCCGCCGGGAGGGTGTTGCGGGAAGCCTGACCGAGCCTCGGGGTCAAAGTACGTCGAGTACATGTCCGACATGAACTGCTCCTCTGCCCTCAGATCAATGCCCGTGCCGGCCAGCGAGTCAGTGACATCGTACTCGTAGTCCTTTGTGGGTCGCTCGGCCGGTCTTTGGGGCGGTCCCATGGTCCCTGGGGCCTGTACGGGAGGTGCTGGTGTTGGCATGGGTGGCGGCGTCTGAATGGGAACCATTGTCGCGTTCGAATACTGGGGCATCGCAGGAGGTTGCGGCTGTTGTTGCTGTTGTTGCTGCTGCTGCTGCGGCAGCGGCTGAGGCGTCTGAATCGGCGTCTGTATGGGCGTCTGGACTGGCGTCTGTACGGGTGTCTGAACAGGCGGCGTAGAATTTGGTCGCGTGTCCGGGAGGTTGAGAGTCGGTGTTGACACGCCGTTCGTGTACGGCGATGGTTGCCCCGATGGGAGGGCAGGACTAGGCGCGTTCTGGGGCGAACCGGCGCCGCCGCCGCTTGGAGGCGTCGCACCCGTCACGGGGCTCATGGCGTACGGAGAGTTTGCGTAGGGCGAGTCAGGTTGCTGCGACGGCGTGTTCCCGTTTGTGCGAACTTGCTGCGGCTGCTTATTAGGTGGTGGTGGTACAAAGGCCGACTGGGACGCCGCGGGGGAAGGACTGTGCTGAGGAGGCGGCGAGAATGCCGGCTGCGGCGTTTGGGACTGAGGTTGCGCCATGATCATGGATATTATTTTCCGGTCGCGCGCGCGCCACACACAGTAGAGTGCAGGCGGACGGGCGATAGAGATGAATAGGAGGTGGGAGATGAAGGGAGGGAAAAAAGAAGATTTCAACAGGCCGTGAAGCCCGTCACGGTTGCTTGAGCTTCTCCGCCCATCCGAGTCGTCTGGTCGCGGGACCGCAGCGCGTCGTCGGGGTAAAAAAGCGGTATCGCGTGCTTCGAATATCAGATATTAACCGTCCGATGAGGGTGGACTATAGTTGCGGGCGATGGATGGCTGGACGTAGGGGTTAATCGAAGCTCACGATCGGGTGGGTTAGATGTGCAAGTCGCCAAACAGCAGTTGGAAGTTTGGGGGGTCGCGTAGGAATGTCACGTGAGACAATATATCACGTGCCTCTGAGAACTCCTGAATAACGTCCGATGTTTAGCCGGAGCCACCACAGATGCGGGTCTCACCTAACACCTGGGTCCGTGTACCAAGTACTATGAGGAATACTGCGCTACTACTCCCACCTGTAGCTTCGAATCCCAGTAGCTCGACGTCCCATGCACTCTTGCTCCCTTGCATCACCGAGTCTTGCGCGCTGCTTTTCCCCCGAGTCCCTCCTTGGGGCGGATGAACTGCTAAAACCTAGAGGCTCTAATTCTATGCGCCATCTACTAATGATATAGAGAAGCAGCAACAGAGCTGTGTACGCTATTGCTGAGGCGCAAGTGCAAAACGAGGAAGAACAAAGAACCGACATAAAAAAAAGAGAAGGAAAAGAAGAAGAGACACAATGGCATCGAAACGCAAGGCTGCGGCCATGAATGCCGCCGCTGCGGCTAACGAAGAGCCGGTCGATCCCTCAGACGAACTCATGTTTCTCTGTCTAGGTGGAGGAAACGAAGTTGGAAGGTCGTGTCACATCATCCAATACAAGGGGAAGACTGTCATGGTGAGTTCCGGACGAACTAGGAGCGGTAGCACGCCATCCGAGATGCTTGGAGACCATGGTACAACAGAAGGCTTACTTTGATGATGATGGTAGCTTGATGCTGGCCAACACCCGGCCTACGACGGCCTAGCCGCTCTCCCGTTCTACGACGACTTTGATCTAAGCACTGTAGATGTGCTCCTAATCAGCCAGTAAGCCCTTCCCGATGCACATATACGTGACATACTTGGAAAGAGAGAAAGGAGAAGAGGAAGAAGCAGAAACAAGGAAAAAGAGGAAAGCGAAAAGGGCGCGTTGCGTGTTAATGGTAATGGTATTCACATCATCACGACAAGGAACGGGTTGTTCCAATTCTTCTTTTTCATTGTGTCCTCATTATGTTACTTTCCACCACTACAATCGAGATGAAATACAAACTATCACTCTTCTGCTTCCTGAGAAAGAAAAGAAAAAGCATCACCTTCCCTGTGACACACATACCCTCCTTCGAATACCATTACCATGCGCAGCCCCCCTACTTTTGTATATACAAACACCTGTACACGCACGCGAGAGGGAGCCATATAAGATAGACAGATACATAGATATTCGAAAGGAAAGAGACTGACAAGAAAACAACACAACGCAGTTTCCACGTCGACCATGCGGCATCGCTACCATACGTCTTGTCCAAGACCAACTTCAGGGGAAGAGTCTTCATGACGCACCCGACAAAGGCCATCTACAAATGGTTGATCCAGGACAGTGTGCGCGTTGGCAACAGCTCGTCGAACCCGTCGACGCAGCCCGTGTACACGGAGCAGGACCACCTGAACACGTTCCCTCAGATCGAGGCTATAGACTACCACACGACGCACACCATCTCGTCGATCCGCATCACGCCGTACCCGGCGGGCCACGTGCTGGGCGCGGCCATGTTCCTGATCGAGATTGCCGGGCTCAAGATCTTCTTCACGGGCGACTACTCGCGCGAGCAGGACCGACATCTGGTGTCAGCCGAGGTGCCGCGCGGCGTGAAAGTGGACGTGCTCATCACCGAGTCGACGTACGGCATCGCGTCGCACGTGCCCCGCGTGGAGCGCGAGCAGGCCCTCATGAAGACGATAACGGGCGTTCTGAACCGCGGCGGCCGCGCCCTCCTCCCCGTCTTCGCCCTCGGTCGTGCCCAGGAGCTCCTCCTCATCCTCGACGAGTACTGGGCCAAGCACCCCGAGTTCCAGCGCTACCCGATCTACTACGCCAGTAACCTTGCCCGCAAGTGTATGCTCGTCTATCAGACCTACGTTGGTGCCATGAACGACAACATCAAGCGCCTGTTCCGCGAGCGCATGGCCGAGGCTGAGGCTACGGGCGATGGCGCCGGCAAGGGCGGCCCTTGGGACTTCAAGTACATCCGCTCCCTCAAGAACCTCGACCGGTTCGACGACGTCGGCGGCTGCGTCATGCTCGCCAGTCCCGGTATGCTCCAGAACGGTGTGAGCAGGGAGCTCCTCGAGCGCTGGGCCCCCAGCGAGAAGAACGGCGTCATCATCACTGGTTACAGTGTGGAGGGCACAATGGCCCGTCAGATCATGCAGGAACCCGACCAGATCCAAGCGGTCATGTCCCGCAGCATGGCGGGTGCCCGTCGCGGCGGTGCCGGTGGCGGCCCTGATGAGAAGGTCCTCATCCCCCGACGCTGCAGCGTGGCCGAGTATTCGTTTGCCGCTCACGTTGATGGCGTCGAGAACAGGGAGTTTATCGAGGAAATGTCTTCTCCTGTCGTGGTATGTCTTTCTCCCGCCCATCCAAAGGTGAACAATTTGCTAACATGTCTTTAGATCCTCGTCCACGGCGAGCAGCACAACATGATGCGTCTCAAGTCCAAGCTTCTCTCGCTTAACGCCTCCAAGACCAACAAGGTCAAGGTCTTCTCCCCGCGCAACTGCGAAGAGCTCCGCATCCCCTTCAAGTCAGACAAGACAGCCAAAGTAGTCGGCAAGCTGGCGTCGATCCCGCCTCCTCTGCCCACCAAGCGCGGCCAGGACGAGGACGAGTCCAACGCCGCCCAAGCGGCAGACGACGTCGACGGCCCCCTGGTGTCCGGTGTGCTTGTACAGAACGACTTCAAGCTGTCACTCATGGCACCCGAAGACCTCCGCGAGTACGCCGGCCTGAGCACAACAACCATCACATGCAAGCAGCATCTGCGTCTGAGCGCAGCAGGCGTCGACCTGATCCGCTGGGCCCTGGAGGGAACCTTTGGTAGTGTCGAGGAGCTCCCGGAGATGCGCAAGGCTGCCAATGGCAACGGAACCGAGAGTGACGAGGATGACAACACCATCAAGGGAGAGGAGGATGAGCAGGAGCAGGAAGCAGCAGATGAGGAGGTATCCCGCCTGGTAGCAGCGTACCTGGTCATGGGCTGCGTGGCCGTGCGCTACCGCAGCGACGGCAACGTCGAGCTAGAGTGGGAGGCCAACCTCCTCAACGACGGGATAGCAGACTCCATCATGGCCGTGCTATTCTCGGTGGAGAGCTCCCCCGCCGCCGTCAAGAGATCGGGCAACAACCACTCGCACTCGCACGGCCACGATGGCCATGATGAGCAACAGCTCCAGAAGAAGCAGGATCAGGACGCCAACCCCCACAGCAGACCTTCCCCCGCAGACCGTCTCGAGCGTCTCCTATGGTTCCTGGAAGCCCAATTCGGCGCCGATAACGTCGCACCCGTCGAGACGCCCAAGCTTGCTCCTGCCGACCCCGCGGCCGCCGCCGTCACCAAGACAGAGGAAGGTCAAGAAGAAGATGCGATGGATGTGGAAGGCGGTGGTGATGAGGATGAGGAGAAGCGCCAGAGAAAGGAGATTGAGCGCCTGCACAAGATTGGCATCCCCGTCCCGGGAGTGTCCATCTCGGTGGATAGGATGCAGGCTACCGTCTGGCTGGAGGAGTTGGAGGTGGAGTGTAACAACAAGGTGTTTGCCGACAGGGTCAAAGCCGTGGTTGAGAGGGCAGTCGAGGTGACGGCTCCTCTTTGGGTGTAGTTTTTTTTTTTTTTTTTTCGTCTTCTTTCCTTCTTCTACTTGGGAGCAATAGTACTAGTATATTTATACAAACTGGGATGTCTTATCACGAACTTTACAATGGCATTGACAACTTGGAAAGCATTCAACTTGGGAGACAAAACAGAGTAAACGTGAGCGTAGAAACATATAATGCGGTTGTATTGATACAACAATGAACAATAGCTAAGTCTACAGGCACTTTACAGCAACAGCAACAACACCTATGCCCTCCCCCAATCTTTGTCCAAGAAAAAAAGATATCTTCGAACGGACCCCTTCTTCTTACATCAACAACAAAGAGAAAAAGAAAGAACGATTCAAACTACAAGTGACATAGGAAAAATAAAACACAAAAATTATCCCAGGAATTCCTTGAGATCTTCCGCCTCTTCAAGTAGAATCTGGAAGGAGAACGGCTGGAAGGGCCATCCGGCAAACTCGGCGAACTTGGAGAACGACTCGACCCAGGCCAGACGGAGGGAGTGAAGCATGGCACTCGTGCCTTCCATACAGACGAGGATGGCAATGGCTGTGGACTCTGTTAGCTTTTTTGTCTCAAAGGGAGTGCTGTGTATATAGAGAGGAACAGAGACGAGTGTGCGAGGGAAAAACGAAAACGAGCGTGCGAGGAAAAGAAAAAGACTTACTGAGGAAAAGCCAAAAGGCAAAGCAGACGACAACCATAACAGAGCCAATGAGACCCTCGACAACCAGGGCATTGCCAATAGTCATGTTCCAAAGGACGACACTGAGCTGCTGGTGAGCAAGAGACAGGGCCCACAGACGGAGGTAAGAGGCCGAGTGGGACACGCAGTTGAGGCAGAACTCAATGGTGTGGATGATCTGGTGGATCATGATCTCGGAGAACTCAAACTCCTCGTGCTCGCCCTCCTCGATGTTCTGGGCGATCATGGCGACACCCTCGCCGTCGTCGATGCTGTTTCCGTGGCCGTTGAGGAACGAGGCGCCCTCGCCGCCGCCGTCCTCCTCGCCGTCCAGGGCGCTGACGCGCGAGACCTCGCCGATGCCGCGGTAGCCCTTGGCGCGGGCGCGGTTGTGCTCCCAGCGGAGGTAGAAGGGCTTGAGGAAGAGGAGGACGGGGACCTGGGCGAAGGCCAGCAGCAGGAGGAAGACCTGCACGCCGGCCTGGCCGGGGTACAGCTGCTCGCCCTCGACAATGGTGCCGGGCTGGAGGAACATGTAGATGAGCATGTTGAGCAGACCGGGGGGCTGGCCCTCGGCCGTCTCCCAGTTGATGGTCCACTTGTACAGGATGCAGAGGACGAGGTAGCCGAAGATGGACTGGAAGAAGATCATGCCGGGGACGAAGTTGCCCCAGATGTCAATGGGCTTGCGGAAGTGGCGCGCGTTGATGTAGGCGAAGCACAGCGAGTACGTCATGTGGGCCCAACCCAGGATGATGGACATCTTCATCTTGTAGCTGTTGGAGAAGAGGAGGTCGTTGTCGGTGCCGTGCCAGGCGTAGTCGAGACCAAAGGGGTAGCGGTAGCCATCCTCGTTGAGGGTACCGATGACCACCTGGCCCTCCTGCCAGCCCTCGGGCTTCTTGAACTCCCACGCGCTGGGGAAGACGGTCATGGACTTGGAGAAGATGTCGTTGTAGATGAGACCAGTGAAGACGGAGAAGACGGCCATGACCAGCGCGATGTAGCGGCCGTAGAAGACCATGGCGAACAGCTCAAACGTCACCTTCTTGAGCGACCGCTCCCAGTAGATCATGGCCAGCGAGGCCGCCAGCATGATGAGGGCGTGGCCAAAGTCACCGAACATGACGGCGAAGAGGAAGGGGAAGGTGACGATGACAGGCATGGCCGGGTTGACCTCCTGGTAGGTGGCGGTGCCGTAGGCGTTGACAATGGTCTGGAAGCCCTCGGTGAACTTGTTGGTCTTGAGGTACGTGGGCGGCGTCTTGTTGGTGCGGATCTCGTTGATGATGGACGGCACCGACAGGCCAGCGCGGTTGGTCACGTCCTGCAGCGTAGAGCGGATCAGGGGCAGATCGTTGGTCGGGCACCAGCCCTCAGCGATGAGGGTGCGGCGGGCACGGTCGTACGAGAAGTTGTTGAGCGTGTTGTAAACAGACTTCTCCTTGGAGATGAGCACCATCCACGCCGACAGCGACTGCGAGATCTGGTTAAGCTCCCCCTGGAGCGTCGACTGCGTGTTCTTAAGAACGTTCTGGACGTCCTCGAGGCGGCTGTTGACCTCGTGGATCTGGTCGCGGCGCAGGTCGCTGTTCTCGTCGACGTTGTACACGTCGGCGCCCATCGACTCCGAGATGCGGCGGATCTTGGCCAGGATCTCCTTGCCGTGGGCAAAGATGACGAAGACGTTCTTGTCGATGGCCTCGTTGTTGGTCGGGTCGACGAGCGGCTCGGGGATCTCCGACTGGTTCATGTACAGGTTACCGCGCAGCGTGCGCCACAGGATGCGCTCGAAGGCACCGATACGGTCGCGGTTGATGACACCCGCCACGAAGCCAATGTTCATGCCCGAGAAGGACCTGTCGACATCGGCCGCCGAGTTGTGCTGCTCCACGTCCGACAGCAGGGGCGCGTCGTCATTGTCCGTCGACTGCCTAATCTCCTCGACGTTGCCGTGCGCGCGGTCGAAGAAGCTGCCGGCCTCGCGAAGCACCCAGCGCCACTCGGTCAGGTCGCCCTCGCGCTTCTTGAGGGTCTCGTAGCTGTCGTTGAGGGCTGAGATGCGCTGCTCAAGCTTCTGGCTGCGTTCCGCGAGCTCCACAATCTCCGTGGTCGACGGGGCCGCGAGCCTCTCAATGTCGAGGTCGAGCTTCCTCAGGGGAGTTCCCGTCTTTTCCATCTGACTGTGAAAGTAGCCTACATTGCTGTTAGTTCTTGCCCTTTCTCTCTTTTCCTTTATCCTTCCTCTTTTCCCTCAGTTCTCCCTCTTCCTCTTCATCCTGTTTTTCTCCATAATTTCTCATCGATCTCGGGGGAGGGAATAACGCACGCAGCTGCCTCTCGACATTGTCGAGTCGTCGAATCTCCTGGGTAAAGGTACGCTGGAAAGCGGAAACATTCTCATTGAGCTGCGCACTGTTAGTCCTTTCTTCCCTTCACTTCCCTTCACTTCTTGATCCTTCCCCCCTGTCACGTCGCGGTAGTGGGGACAACTCACGTCACGGAACTGGCAGAGTCCAAGCTCTCCGAGGGCAGTGACAACCTCGCGTCCGATTTCGTTGGAGACGTAGAGCTGGACCAAGCTCATCTCCGCCGAGCGGAACGGCGTGTCCTGTTTGGTAGCCATGGTGTTGATGGCACCGTGTGTTGTGTGGTTGGTGGTGTTGGTGGTGGTGCTGGTTAGAGGCGTAATACCATCGTCTCTCCTTACGCTGGCTTCAGCCTCTCTTGCTCCTGGACACGTGGACGGTCCCGTAGTTCTTCCGGTCCGGTCTGGTATATTCGCATCACGTGATGACATCATCATCCACATACTCTGTACATTTGCCTCCGGCGGCCCTACCGGGGGCTCTTCTCGCTACGCTCGCTCTCTACTCTGAATAATATAAAAACAATTACATATCCTTGATTTAACTTCTCACATTCGCAATGCCTAATATCGACGAAGTGGGTTGTCAACTGCAATGGTTATCTGGCTACTATAGTACTTATACCCTTTGTACATCTGCCTCCGGCGGCCCTACCGGGGGTCCTCCTCGCTACGCTCGCCGTCCAAACATATACGCAGTACTCACTTTGATTTACAATAGTACTCTGTAGTACTCCTCCAACATGATTGTTACAGTCATTCTTAGTCGTTCACAGTCATAGTGAAATGGAAATGGTAATTAAAATGATTTTATACAAAGAGTGGAGTGCTAACGACTAAGAAGAAAAAAAGACAACAACTGCAAAAATGAAATAACAAGAAAAGCATATCGTAAAGAAGACAACTAAAAGAAAAAGAGCATCGTAAAAAAGAAAAGAAAAGAACAAAAAACATTGCAAGGTATTTTTTTAGGTCATCACTTTTTTCCATGGTATATCCATCCTATGCTTCCCATGCGGTCCCCTAACATAACGCCATGCCAAATGATCAGAACATAGAAAGCAAAAGCAAGACTCAAAAGAAGAGACAGAAAAGCAAAGAACAAAAACAGATAAAAAAGAACCCAGAAAAAAAAGACCAAAAAAACAAAAGGGGTGAGAAAATCAAGGTGCTAGGTTGTAGAATAAATAAAAAATCGTAGGATGAAAAAAAGAGAAGAGATGGGTCCGTTCGTAAATGCGATGCAGATGCTGCTTGCTTGTAAAAAGGGAACTTGTAAAAAGGAGACATGATAGAAAAAAAGAAGTAAAAGGGGGAAAAGGTCGTAATGTCGCTCTCATACACTTTTCATCTTTGAGTTGTTGTTTTGTTTTTGTTGTTTTGTTGTGGTTGTTGCTGCGGTTGTGGTTGTTGCTTGGTGCTTGGTGAGGTTGCGGTCGAGGTTGGTTGTGGTGGTTGTGAAATCACAGACGTCGTCCAAACATAAAAGACCCATACATGCCACCGACCTCGGCGACAGCAACAGGAATCTTGCGCATACCCCAGCTCTCAGCACCCATCTTCCACCAGCGACTCCCATTGTCCGGGGCAGCACCACCACTGGCAGAGCTGTCGTCGTCGCGTCGTACGAGCCAGTACCTGCTGCCAAACTCGGTGGGCGCCCACCCAACCAGCTCGAGGTTCTTTTTCGTCTTGGCGGCCCTCTCGTAGGCCCTCTCCTCGATCTCGATGACCTGGAGGGGAGCCGTGTCGGTGGCGAGGAGGTCGCTCGCGCTTCCCAGACGGGCCTCGATGTCGGTAATGTCCAGGTAGTGCAGGTTGTGAGGCTTGGAGAGCTTCTCGTCGGTGTTGGCGTCGCCATTGTTGTTCTGGTAGTAAAACAGGTCGTGGATGTCGCCTAGCTCGAGACCGCGGCCGAGGGCGAGCTCCTCCAGGGTGAGGATCAGGGGCTGCAGGAGCTCGACGTGGGAAGGCTCCATGCGGCTGCCCTTGAGGCTGAGGGAGCGTAGGGTCGGGGGCAGACGAGGGAGGAGGTGCTCGATGTCCTCCTTGCCTAGGAGGAGGTGGGTGCTCGCGTCGGCAGCCAGGCTGAGGAAGGCCAGGCTGTCCTTGACGGCCGGGTGGGTGGTCAGGAAGTTGACGACTGCCTCGCCCGACAGCTCGCGGCACTTGGCCAGGTTGAGGTGGGTGATGCGGGCGGTGGTGGGGATCGAGGCGAGGGCGCGGTCGGTGACGCGCGTGCCGGCCACGTCGAGGTGGGTGATGCGGGTGAGGCGCGGAAGGATGGTCTCGTACACGGCCGAGGGCAGGCCCAGGCACTTGTGGAAGGAGAGGCGCTTGACCCCCAGGGTCTCGGGCCACATGCTCTCGTCAATGAAGGTCCTGAACGAGTTGCGGAAGATGGCTGTCGAGCACGCGCAGAAGTCGAGGGCCTGCAGGTGCGGGAGCCCGAAGAAGAGCTTGCGCAGCACCTCGGGGCTCAGCTCCTCGTCCAGGTACTCCTGGGCCAGGAACTCCTGGAGGTAGGGCGTCAGCTCCAGGCACTGCGACAGCGTCTCCGACGTCAGGTTGCGGGCCTGCGCCCTCTCGCTCGCGCTGGAGAACATGGTCGACGGGTTGAAGTGGCTGAAGTCGAGGCGGCGGACGATGGACGCCAGCGACGGGTACTCGGTGATGGTGTTGAGGAACTTGCGGAAGATGCGCGAGTGGGGGATGGTGATGCGGCGGTACAGCGTGTTGAGCGTCGTGGCGTGGATGGTGCGCGACGTCGTCAGCAGCGACATGAGGTCGGCGTTGCGCGTCGTCAGTCCATTGGGGGGTAGCTCGACAACGAGACGGTCAATGATGTCGCCTTTAGGAGTTCTTGTTAGCCATGGTATATTTCTTTTTTACTGCATATAAAGCCAGAGGGGGTAGTTGCGCCCCTTTTCTTTCTAGACAGAACTGGGAGGAATGCTAATGCTTACCGAGAATCTCAGTGGGTAGAGCCTCAAGAGGAGACTTGCCAGGGAGGTGGGAGGTGACACGGGGCTTCTTGACCTTCTCATTGTTAGGGGTAGGAGGAGGGCTCCACGACATGCAGAGGCTGCGCAGGTTCTCGGAGCTGCTGCTAGCCTTCTTTCCCCTCAGAGGGATCTCCCTCCAGCCGCGGAAGCTCTCGGCGGGCAGCCAGAAGCCACCATGGAGCTGGCTGTGCGGCCTGGTCAGGGGGGGCTGGAAGATGGCGGCCTGCTGGGCAGACAGCTCGGCGACGGGAGACTGAGCCTCATCGAAGACGTCAACATCGTTTGTGTAAGACGAGATCTTGGAGCGGGTGAAGGTCTGAGCTAGGCCGTCGTCATCCTCGCGCACCGAGGAGAAGGAGGAGCGAGCCGTCTTCTCGGAGGGGGAGCTGGTACCGTTCCGGCTGATGAAGTTGTTGGCGGTAGTCTTGATGGTGGTCATGCTTGGAGGAGAGGTAGCCATGTAGTTGTTGTTGTTGATGTTGTTGATGTTGTCGTTGTTGTTATTGTCTTGTTGTTGTTGGCGCAGTTGAAGTCGAAGGAGGTCAGGCACCGCAGGAGGGTGACTGGAACCATGGTCGTGGGCCATGTAAGGTAGCTTTCTCGTAATATATATATAAAGCTAAGGTTGGTATAGGTGGGGAAGAGAGAGAGAGAGCCCGAGAAACAAGGCTGTAAGTTGTAATAATATGCCAATGGTAACAGCGGGATGAAGGATGAGACCGGGACCAGGGGTGTGTGGTGTGTCCTCCTTGTATGTAGTATGTGTTGTGGTGTGACCGGGATTCGGGGATTATAAGAGGGGAGGGGGGGGTAGACAAGCGGAGAAGGTGGACGAGAACGCGGTCGGCTTGGTATTGGAAGAAAAGTGGTTGGTAGGAGAGAAAATAGAATAAAAACAGGGCGGTGATGAATGAGCCCCCCGGAAAGTGAAAAAATTCAGGAAGAGGGCAAGGCGAAAAAAAATAGTAAGATGAGAAAAGATGTGGATGTCTGGAGCAAGGCGGGCAAGGCGTCGGTAGCGCACAGGCAACACGACACACACGACGCCAGCAGCACGCGCACACACACACAGACGCACACACAAAGCAAAGGTTCTCTTTCTATTAGTCAAACAACGTTGAATTTAGGTAACAAGATGAGAGAAAGAGCCAATGCGGGGAGGGGCGGGGAAAAGGACGAAGAAGGGAGCTATTTGTGTAGGATTTAGAATTTATGTGTGTCTCTTGTGCCTTGTTATCCCCCAAAATGTCATTAGAGGAGGCAAAGATGATGCAAGAATTTGGGAATGATGGTCAGAAGGGGGGAGGGAGGGGGGGAGTGGGAGGTTTTTTGTTGTTATTGTATAGAGTGGCGAGAGTAGTTCAAGTTACGAGTAAGGCTTGCTTCTCCATTGGATTGATTAGAGAGACGTACGAGGAAGAGAGAAAGAGGGAAAGAAAGAAGAAGGAAGGGAAAAAAAAACAGGGGCAGACTTGCGAAGCCGGAGGTGGACTGCCAACCAGCTAGTCAGTATTAGACTATTGTTGTCATCAAACTACGACATATTGCAGACGAGGTACGGAGTAATATTACTATGCGTACTAGAGGAGTATTGGCGACGGTCCGAATTGACGGTCGGAGGTGGCGGACCACAGCAGACCACATACGAGTAGTAAAGGGACATGGGACGGGGACTCAGAAGAAACGGGAAAAGATGACAGGACATGAGCTCATAAATTCCAATTCCGGAATTGAGTAATGGAAACTCCAACTCGGGAAACTCTCAACCCAACAAACCTCAGGTACTCAAGGTACTCACTCACAGCTTGAGGGTAACTTGATATACGGAGTAGTCGTCGTTTGTATTACATAACATGTATTTGGAGAAGAAAGGGAAGCTCATCAGCTGCTCTTTCCTTTTTTTTCTGTCTTTTCTTTTTCGCTCTTTCTCTGTTCTTTGCCTTTTTCTCTCCATGTGCATCTAGGCGAGACAGTGCCTCTTCTGGGCAATAGTCTTCACGCTGATTGGTCGAGTATTTGGTAATGAGAACTACGGGAATACTGGGTCAGGAGCCTCAACAGGGAAGGAACAACCCTGGAAAATGGAAATTTTCTAGAGGCAAGACCCAACCCCGGTCGCACTTTCCCAGAACTCCTAGGCGAAGAAGCCCAGCTCTGGGGAGTTACGAAATGTAACGTAATAGATCATGTGGACCTTTTTATTCGCTAGTTACCTGTAGGCTGTCAAGTAAACCACATCTAGACTCTACGGAGTAGACTCTTGCTTTCTCTTTACTATTACAGTCTACGAGTACGAAGTTATTATTACTACTATTTTTTTTTTTCTTTCTTTCCATTCTCATTTCTCCTTCTAGTAATATATATCGTACTACTTATAGAAATTACAATTCCAAAACCCCGTCACACACAATCCACCTCCATCTGGGGGTGGCAACACAACATGATCACCGCTCCATGTCCTTTTTTTTTTCTTCCCCTCTACTTTCCAACCCAATACCTCTCTCTCTCTCTCTTCCCCTCTCTTATCAATCATTCTCAAATCTCACTCTAACAAGTAGTACTACCCCATTTTTACATATCTCGCATATACTCCGTACATGGACTGATTTTACCCTCAAGTGCCGCGTCTGCTCATCAATGGAGTCTCAACCCCTCCCAAGCCCAAAAAGACTACGAGTACTGCTACTACTCCTCCTCCTTTCTCCTCCCCCGACATCGCCGCCATCAAAACATCTCCACCTAACCGGAGTACGAAGTAGACCACGTAAGGCCCGAGACTAGCCGCCGACCGTTTCATCGTATATACGAAGTGTGTCCATCATACCATGACAACACTACGGAGCAATGCAATCCTCTTGGTTGACCATTATTCTCATCCGCTGCTGCCGCCTTTTTTTCTTTTTCTTTCTTAAATCCTGTAGTCTCTCTTGGCTGCTCCTTGTCTACTGATAACGACCCGAACCAGAATGAGAATATCTGTAGAATTGACATTGTGACAGCTGGTCGCACCCCGCAAGCCCACCCCAGTCAGTTGGGTTCCAATTGTGGAAGAGCTTACTACGAGTAGTAGCTTAGCCACCGATGTTTTTCTCTGTGACTCGTGAGCCTCCCTCGTGACACATAGTGACATATTGTTGCTTCGTACGAGTGCAGCAGCCCTTCTTGCATCATTTGCACTTTGCTTCGTGCCTTTTTCTTTCCGCAACTGACCAAATATAGTCTAGTTTATGCAACCCTCATGCCAGGTGCCTGGGGGGGATCCTTGCCTCCTCCTTACACGGTCCTTGGGAGGGGGGGAACCCTTTTCCCTCTTCCCTTGTAGCCGGTAATCATTTATAACAAGTATCCTGGATGTTCCCCATTCCTATTACTTTATAATATCGTCACTTTTTTCGCCTTTGGCCTGTACTCGTACTAGCAGCAGTAGCAATGCGGGGAAGAGCATGCACTGGTATTATACAGATCACGCCAAATATTGCCCATTTTGAGCAAATCACAGACTATCCGAATCAAATGCCATGCTTGATACGTATTCAACCGTTTTTAATTCTTTTTTCATGTTCAACCCAAGAAAAACCCCTGTGTAGACCCTGTAGCAATCAAGTACCTAGTGATAATAAGTACTCTCGCCAAGAGAGGAGTTGTTGTACTCATACTCTGCTATTCCAATATCCTAATCAACTCACTCATACATATCTTGTATCCCTTCCCCATCTCAACGCCCCCAAAAGAAAGAAAGAAAAGTCCAACGCCAGTTATATATAAAATGTGCATATGTGTTTGCATGTATGTATACTCGTACATCAGTATACGTATGGAGGCATGAAAAGAAGAGTTAAAGAAACAATGTCGAGGATGGTATCGTCCTTAACGACCACCCTTTTTCACCCCAATCTTGAGTCGTTCTTTGCAATCCTCGCAGTACCATGTACCTAAATCACCATTAGCAATGAATTCTTTGGGGGGGGGACAAAAAGAGAAGAAGGGAAGAAGGAAAACTCACGATTCTCTGCTGGTGCAACCTTCAACCCCACACATGCAAGATGGAACCACTCCCTCTCACAGTCATCCGAGTCGCAGGCCACCATCTCGCCGTAGCTCACCCCGTTGCAGTAGCAGTACGTCGGCTCGTCAGCGTCCACATCGCCCTCCCCGCTAGTCGCATCGTCGTCCACCATGGCAGACGTCGGTGCAGGTGGCGGTGGTGGTAGCGCCGCGAGCGCCTGAGCCTGCTGCGTCGCCGTCGACGCGCTCTTCCTGTGTCCCTTCTTCGCACTGCTGCTGTCCGCGCCGCCGGCCCCGGCCCCGGCCCCACCGCGTGACGGTCGTGCCCTTGTCGTCGACGCTGCTGCCTCTTGGAATGTCGCCATGGCAGGGGTAGACGGCTTGCTGGCCCGACCGCTCTTGGTCGTCACCGTCGCTGGCGTCTGCCCGCCCGGTGGTATCGACTCGCTCTTGCGGCGCTCGCGCTGCTCCTCGGCCTTGGTCATGGCCTTCTCCGTCTTCGTGCCGTTATTGTTGCTGTTGCTGTTGCTGGGTGTGCCGCCGCGGGGACCAGTAGCGCCGGTCGTCTCGCCGGCACCAGAACCGGCGTTCTCGGCCTTGTCCCCGTCCTTCTTTCCGGCCTCTCCCTTGATAGGGACGCTGGCCTCCTTGATCGACCGGGCGTCTGACCCTGCGCGAGGCGCCGTCGGCGTCGGTGGGGGAGCATCACCGTTGCCTGCCGCAGCTCCGTTGGTCTTTCCAGAGGCCGCCGACTGCGGTCGGTTCTTGGCCGCGTCGCCCAGAGACTGTATAGAGTTGTTTCGCGCCCGCGTCGTCGTCGGTCGAGATGCGCCGTTGTTGTTGTTGGGTGCCGGAGATCCGCGGATCGAGTTCTTGGGCTCTGGTAGTGATGACAGCACCGGGGAGGAGGTGGCTGACGTGGTTGCACCGTTTCTGCTAGAAAAGCTATGTTAGATTTACTCAGTAGAAGGGTGAGGGGAGGGGCGTAGGTAATGGATTGGGAGGGTATGCGTACTTCTTCTTAGCCTGGCTGCCGCCAGACGGCAGGGCCTTCCTTTTCTTGGGTCCGTCCGAGCCAGACGAAGCATCGCCAGCATTGGCACCCTTGGATTTGGACGCGTTGGCGCCAAACACGGTGCTCATAGCACGCTCTCCGGACGCCGCGGCTCCATTCGGTGTGTTGTTGTTGTTGCTCTCGACCTTTCGCTTCTTCTGCGGCGGGTTACCGTTTGCCGCAGTGGTGATGCCCAGGCCGACACCGGCGGCCTCGGGGGCCGTCTTACGGGTCTTTGTAGTCTTCCTGGTCCCTTCGCCCTTGTGATGTCGGCCGCCGGCGCCTTCGTGATCGTCAAAGTCGGAGTCGTGGTGGTTGTTGTCCTTGTTGTTCTTGAGGTTCTTCTTGGCCTGGAGGGCCTGCTTGCGGGCGTCGCTGCGGGCCGCGGCCTCGTCGGCCAGGGCCTGGGCGGCGGCGGAGATGGCGGCGGCCCCGTCACGACGGGCACGCTCCGGATGCGTCGCCTTGCCCGTACGGTTCTCCGGGTAGGCCCAGTGTGTGTCGCTCCCCCACTTGGCCTCCTCGCTGAACTCGCGCTCGAGGTAGGGCCAGACGTCCTCGACGCGGGCAATCTGCTTGTCGAGCGCGTCGTTGGCCGTGCCTATGACGTGGTTCTTCTCCTCGAGGGACACGAGCATGTCATGAATCTTGAGAGTGATTTGGTGGAACAGGTGCCGCCTGCGGAAGACCTGGTCGGCGTCGCTGGGCTGTTGTGTCACAGACGCTGACGAGGATGCGACGGCGCCGTTCTCTGTTGTATGTGATGCGTTGCCGTTGTTACCCGCAGCAGCAGTAGCAGCAGCAGCATCGCCGGTCTGTGTGGTGGTTGTGGGGGTCGTGGTGTCGAGGGCTGCCGAGACGAGCTCAAACAGTTGCTCCTCGGGGACGCACAGCTTAGCGTCCACCTCTTTCAGCAGTGTAAAGTGTCGGACGAGCTCCCGCGGGAGGGCAGTAAGTGTGTCTGCAAAGAATGTAACGGCCGGGAAGATGTCGATGGGCTGATCGCTCGCTGGATCGTCTCTGCCAGCGCCGCCTCCGACCGTCGCGCGAGAGGAAGAGTTGGCCGGAGTTCGCGAAGGGTTCGTGCGTGTCTGGCGCACAGGCTGCGACCTGCGCTGGGAAGACATTTCGGTCGACATTTTGCCCTTGGATATAGCTGAAGGATTGAGGAGTAATGTATATGTGTGTGCTGCACCCGGGAGGGAGAGAGAGCGTCCACTTTGGCTGGCGGAACCAAAGAGGGGAGAGAGGAGGGATAGGTTGTCCGGCCAGGAAGAGGGAAAAAATAAAAGCAAGTTAATAAGTGTGTGAGGGCGGGAAAACAGTCTAGAGCATCATGGCACGATGCCCTTTTGCCAAATGTGTGAAAGAAAAAAAGAGACGTGATAGCAAAAAAAGGAAAAAGAAAACAATCCACGTAGAAGGGGCGCTTAATTGCTGGTGATTTGTCCGAGGAGATGATGCGTGGGCTGCGCTGCTTCGGGGGTTGGGAAGAGAGAACGGCAAAGTGCTCCCAGTCCTTATCCGCTGCTGCTTTGCTATCGTTCTCTATCGTCCATCCGGGCGCGCGATTGAGGAGCGCTCCAGTCCCTCCCAGGTCCTCTCTGTCTCTTTCCCGCTCTCCGGGCCCCCAGCTGTTACACTGTGGCTGTCGTCCCACTGGGGCTGTTTACAGGCCTACAGGGGGCCCGACAGCCTACGGCAGCCAATTAGAGCGGGTCACTGGCGTCACGCTTCGTTTTCTTCTGCAGGTCAAAGGGCCGGCTTACGGAGAAATGACTGTCCGGTGGCCATTTGGCTGATAAGATAAGAGACATTTCGTCACCACCGTCATCCATGGACCCATCATTCAACACTCGAGAGAAAGTTGATGAAATGGGATAATGGACAATCATTTTGACACGAATATCATTGAGTCTCACGTTTTTATATTCATAATCTTTAGCATTGTGCTCATTCCCTCCTACTGATATAATCATTAATAGTAATCTCAATCTCATCGGTAGCCTGAATATCTCTTTCTCCATACTTACTGCTGGCGTTGAGATGAGAAATACGAGAGTATAACGTTAATAGCTCCCGAACAAGAAAAGGCTTGAGCATAACTTAACGTGTTGTTTTTCTTCTATTGCTCTAAAATAAAGGTTCCAAGTTCTTCAATTTGTACTAGGAAACCTGTTATCAATTTGAACAACGTACATGTAGATTCCCTCTGGCGGCTGTGTCGGCTCAGCATCATATACCGGGTAGATATGAACAAAGGCATCAGGTGGGTGCAGGTGTGAAATGTGCATGCTCAATCACGCTCAGCACCATGTGTATACAAATACCTAGTAGGAAAAAGACAGAGCTGTATCGCAAAAATTTCCATAGTCTAAAAATGCAGGTGCGAGTATCCTTTTCTTCAAACTTCTCTTTCTTCACTGCCACATTGTGTACTCTCGTTTACAACATCATATACCGGGTAGCCAAAATCCGCAGTAGTCCGTTCCCGGAGCTTCTTTTACCTCGGACTTATCACGGTATCGTCCACATCTCACTCATCACTGAAAGAGTCACTACACACACCTTTGCCATATCTCAACCAGGATTGGGGGAGATATCAGAGGCACTGGGCATATAACAACATACAAAACGTATTCCCCACCTTTCCTTCTCTTACACAACTCCAACCTGCAGGACTGTCGATACTTCATAACGACGACCCCTCACCCCCCCACCATGTCTTTCATAACAGTGGCAGCAGCCACGCTTCCCAGCATCCCACTGGACTTCCAAGGGAACCGGGACAGAATCATCGAGTCCATCCGAGTAGCCAAGGCCAAGGGAGCAACTGTCCGAACGGGTCCCGAGCTCGAGATCCCAGGTATACCCTCTTTTCTCGTCTGTTATCATCACCATGGCCATTATCCTGCTGACAAAAGAAAAACTAAATAACAGGCTATGGATGTCTCGACCACCATCTGGAGGGTGACACCTTCGCCCACAGCTTCGAGGTCCTGGCTGAAATCATTTCCGATGAGGCATGCAAGGGCATGGTTGTCGACATTGGCTGCCCCGTGAGGCACCGCAACTGCCGGTACAACGCCCAGATCCTGGCCACGTACAAGCACATCTTCTTCATCAGGCCCAAGATGAGCCTCGCGGGCGACGGTCTCTACCGCGAGATGCGCCACTTCACTCCCTGGGCTAAGCCCCGCAAATTCGAGACGTACTATCTCGAGGACGATGTGACGCGTGTCACCGGCCAGAAGACGGTGCCCATCGGCGACGGCATCTTGAGCACCAGGGATACGGCCATTGGAGTCGAGACGTGCGAGGAGCTCTTCACCCCGCTCAATCCTTCGACGTACTTGGGCCTCAATGGTGCCGAGATTATCCTCAACAGCAGTGCTAGCCACGCCGAGCTTCGAAAGCTCAAGACTCGCCTTGACCTTATCTCCAACTCTACGCGCAAGCTGGGTGGAATTTACGTCTATGCCAATGCTAATGGCGTTGATGGAGAGGCGAGGATGATGGTAAGGATGCCCACTACCTTCTTCAAAGCTCTGTGTCTAACGAATCTCTACGTGTAGTTTGATGGCTCGTCCATGGTTCTGAAGAACGGAGAAGTGTAAATCTTTTTCTCTCTCTTACATACACACTCAGACTTGTATACTGACACCTCTTCTAGTATGGCTCAGGCTGTGCAGTACACCCTCAAACCCGTCGATGTCATCACCGCCACCGTCTCCCTTGAAGACGTGAGGAGCTACCGCTCCGGTATGTCCAGGAACATGCAGGTTAGTTCAGACCGTCCTGATCGCCAAACTACCGAGTTATAAGTATCTGACCTCTATCTAGGGTGCTGCCCAAGAAGACTTCCCCCGCGTGGAGACCGACATGGTTCTCTCCCGAAGCGCCGGTGACATCTACCTCTCCAAGACTCTCCAAGTCAGCAAGCCCATGGAGCTCAAGGTGTTGGATCCCATGGTAAGGCCCCTTTATCCCCACCCTCACTTTCGACCTCTAACTGACATCTATATAGGAAGAAATTGCCATGGCCCAGGCCGTATTCCTATGGCAGTACCTGACCCGGACCAACTCCCCCGGCTACTTCCTGTCTCTCAGCGGCGGTCTCGACTCCTCGACCGTAGCCCTGTTTGTATACAGCATGGCCAGGCTAGTCCTTCAAACAATCCAAGATGGCGAGAAGTCCACTCTCGATGACCTTCAGCGCGTGATTGGCGACAAGACGTTTGTCCCCAAGACTCCCGAAGAGATTGTCTCCAAGCTCCTCCACACTGTAATACTCCCCCACCCCCTTTTTGTTGGATCATTTCTAACAAGATGAAAAATAGTGCTACCAGGGAACCGTCAACTCTGCCGAGGAGACTCGATCTCGCGCCGAACGACTGTGTAAGCACCCCATTCAGACAAGACCCCCCTCACCCCCTCAAATGGCTTCCCTAGCTAACCCCGTACAGCCAAGACAATCGGTGCCCACCACTCTGACATTACAATCGACGAGGCCATCCAAGCTCACCAGGCCATCATCACCAAGACTCTGGGCTTCGAGCCCAAATACTCCGTCCAGGGTGGCACCCCGGCCGAGAACCTCGCCCTGCAGAATGTCCAGGCGCGCAACAGGCTCGTCGTGCAGTATGAGCTTGCCCAGCTGTCCACTACGGCTCGCAAGCTGCCTCGTGCTGGAGCTGCTCTCCTCGTCCTGGGTAGCGGTAATGTTGATGAGAATCTCCGTGGGTACTAGTAAGTCTCTATATCTGCCCCCTGTTCTTCTTCTTCTCCATCTTCACTTTGGTCCTTTGAGCTATGCACATTACATTCTCTTCTTGCACCAGCTAACACTAGACGCCAGCACCAAATACGATGCCTCATCCGCCGACATCTCCCCCCTAGGCAGCATCTCCAAGACGGACGCCAAGGCCTTCCAGAAATGGGCCATTTCCCACTTCAACCTCCCCATCATGAACGAGTTTCTCGACGCCACCCCATCGGCTGAACTTCTCCCCCTATCGGCTGGTGTCCAAGATGATGAATCCGATGCAGAGAGTATGTCCCTCCTCCCCCCCTTCCCTTCCTCACCCCTTATTATTACCCCTTTTACAAAGAACGATACTGACGAACAACAACAACAACAACAGTGGGCTTCACATACCAGGAACTCGGCGAGTTGGGAATGCGCTTCAAGGCAGACAAGCTAGGCCCATGGTCAATGTACCTCCGCCTCCTAGGCGACTGGAAGGAGACACGTCCGGACTTTGGCCCCCGCCAGATCGCCGACAAGGTCATGCGCTTCTTCCGCTTCTACTCCCTCAACAGGCACAAGGCCGTCATCCTCACCCCCTCCCCTCACATGTCGGCCTACAACCCCGACGACAACAGGCGCGACCTCCGTCCCTTCCTCTACGTCGTCAACTGGCCTTACCAGTTTGGCAAGATTCGCGACCACGTCGATGAGCTGGAGAAGAAGCTCGCTGAGCAGACCGGGCAGAGCTCCTAGGAGGAGTCGTCACAGGGGACCAACCGTGAATCTCTCGAGTCTGGGCCTAGCGTCTAGAGGACCAGGAAATGGACTTGTGTGCACGACTCCGAGGTCATAGGAAAGACGCTCAGACACAAGGATCCAGAGTATTGGTAGAGTGGATGCCTCGATGACATGTCTACGGATTTGCGCACACATACACACGCACACACACGTCACTTGCTCTTTGCCCAAGGCATCATCCCTTATCAGGTTGTATTAAAAGCTAGTAGAATTCGGACATGAGAACAAGGAAAGGAAATAAATAAGAAACATGTAAAGAAGCTTTAAAAAAACATAAAAAAAAAGGACACAGATATAGAGAGCTCAAACTGTCCCAAGCTAGAATGCCTCAAATAGACGCCATCAATCCACCAAAAAATAAAAATGTGACCGAACCCCCTTTGAAGTCTTTGCTTCTTCCCATTCGACCATCCATCAGTGATCACATATCGTTTCCCTCCCTCTCCGTTGGTATAAATGTATAACGCGGGCATGCCGAAAATAAAAATGTAAAAAAAGGACAGCCAGTGATTCTCGCTCATGCTCATGCATAACATGCTAGTGATTTGCTGGGAATTGCTTTTTCTTTTTGGGGGGAGGTATGAGGCGGTGTGTTACACAGCTTGTGTTGTACAAGGTGTATCCCCAGAAACTTCTCACGTTGACTTCCTCGTAGACATGTCTACTCAACACTCATCTTCCTCGGCTTCGAATCCCGCCGCCTTACCGGCTTCTCCTCCCTCTCGCTCTGCTTCACCCTCCACTGCCACTCTAGCAGTACCCAGATGAAGTGGTGAAGGTCAAAATCAGGCCAGAGGCAAGACAGGAAGAATATCTGTGTGTCCTGGTGACACTGCCAGAGCATAAAGTCACTGAGGCGTTCGACACCGCTGGTACGCACGAATAGGTCCAGCGGGGGATCATCGGCCGTGTACATGTGCTTCTCAAGCGAATCGACGGTGATGCTCTCTGGGCTGGGGAGCTGGGAGAAAGGCTCGCGGCCGTAATGCGGGGGCGAGTCTGATAGTAGCGTGGTGGAAGACGAGGCGCCTTCATCGGCGTCATTGCTTTGTGCGTCGGTCTCGATGGTTGATTCGGACTGGGGCTGCTTTTCGGGCGAGTTGTCGCGGATAGTGGGGAGCCGGTCGTGTGCATTGAGCTGCCTCGAGAGAATGTTCTGTCGTATACGAGTTTGCGAGAAGGGTGTGTTCTTGGGCGGCGGAGGTGCCAGACACTCGGAGACTGTCGATTGAATGGCTGTGGTCATCTCGGCGCGCGACGTGTAAGGGAAGCAGATGTTGAGAACGGCCCTGGAAATCTCTGTTAGCAACTTGTCATCGAGAATAATCCGAGTCAAGGTCAAGGGACGGCAAGGGAACTGACTTCTTGTTGTTGCGAGTCCTGGCAACAGCCTTGTCGACGACCTGGAGCACATCCTCGCGAACTAGGTCGAGCTGACCCAGGACACGGACTGAGGCACCGTAACGGTCCAGGACGTCTCCATATGTGGTAAGCTGCTCCAGCTTGACCTTGGCCAGCTGCATGAGACCCTCGACTTCGTACTTGGGGCGGTTGAAATTTTCAATGCTGAAAGCATAGACTGTGACCGTCTTGACACCAGACTTGTAGCAGACCTCCATGATCTATCACGGCCAAAGGCAAACATGTTAGCATCAATTGACATGTGAAAATGGCAAGAATAAGGTGGGGGCTCAACAAACCCTCGCGAGTGCCTCGAAACCGCGATGGTGACCTTCGACCGTCTCCATACGGTGGCTACGGGCATATCGCCTGTTGCCGTCCATCTCAAAGGCGACATGCTGGGGGACGGGACCCTGCCTGAGGGCGCCAATCAACAGCTCTCTAAGCTGCTTGAGGGCCCATTCTCCAGGGGGAGAGTCCAGGATGAACCGTTGGATAACGGAAGAGAGTTCGTTCATTTCGCCGTTTGTCGGGGACTGAGGCGATTCGAATATGACGTGGGTGAGCAGATACGCCGCGAAAGGTAGGTGCGTATGTGTGGATGTGGATGCAGCTTTCTGGAAGGCAGAAAGGCAAGACGGCGGCGCCGGGCGGGAAAAGGACGAGGTCGAGATAGTTTCAAACGAATGCGGCGCTGCAGGAAATTACAGAAGGGGGGTATATTAAAGAGGGAAAAGGAAGTGCGCAGGTGGTATGACGGTTCAAAGATGCCACGAATGTGTGGTGGCGGAGGTTGGGGAAGACTCAGAGAGAGGCGAATGACGACGAGCCTATGAGGTCGATTGTTGAATTAATTTTGGAAGGCACGACGCAGCTGGCCACGACATGGAAGGCACGTTGGGTGGTGGTACATGCCCATAGGTACCTTTAGGCTCTATTACGATTTACCGTGCTGGCCCTACTACTAGTATGGAGCAATATCCTGTAGACAGCCTGTATTAGTGCGTGTCCGTACTCGTACAGCGCCCGTACCCCATAATGCTAGACCGGGGCGCAGGCAACGCGCAGGGCTTGGCGTGGGCTCCATGGCTCTGCACTGGGCTTTTCCAACGAAACCCAGCAAGCCGGCTTACGGCGGTTTCGTTAGTATGGTGCTATTTTAATACAGGATTTGCAGGGAGAACTCGGCAGGACAACTGATCGCAGAGTACGATCACAGCGTACAGCGTATTTCCATGGGCCACAGTCCATCTCCCGTCGCGTCTCGTGTGTGGAGTACAGGCTGTACGGAGTACTCGTACAGGGCTGCTCCTGCCTGCCAGCCTGCCAGCCTGCTAGTTGCCAGGCTAGGTGCTCCCCGCCGGCTGCCACCGATCGTGGAGGACATGAGCCACCGTGGTGATGTGGCACAGCCCAAGCTTGGGGCTGTCGTACAACCTGACGCCGTTGTGTGTGGCTTGTGGCTTCCATGATTAGATGTAAATCAGCACCGGGGCAGACTCCAGACACTTTTACGACACTGGAGGAGACATGGAATGATGTGCGGAGTACTCGTACGGCAATGTACGTCGTATGCAATCCCCATATCCATCTCCGCACACTCCGCAGACCAGAATGTCAGAAAAAGAGAGAGAAAGGATGCACAGTGACACAATCGGCGGCTGTGAAAGTGTGTACGTGTGTGCCAGTCAGTCCAGGGGCACAAGGCTGTGGATTGGTCCAGAGCATCACCCATTTGGTGTTGGAGTTGGCGACGTCATTACTGCAGCGAGGCAAGCGGCATGCCTAGAAGCTAAGGAGTTGCCTCTTGTCTCCTTTGGAGCTTGCTGGTGGTGTTGCGATGCTACCTACTGTGCATATTTGTGTGTGTCCGTTGCCCAACCCGATCATGTGGCTCCCTGTCCGGTTGATAAACGACGGTTTGGACCAAAGGGAATGGAACTGCTGAGAAGAGTGATCGATTGAACACTTGCCACCATGTTCATGAGTATGTAATAGAAAGTGTGAAATGCGAACCCTCATGCCACTACTCTCGTACTATTATAAATACGACTAACAGAATGCGGCAGACTTTTATAGGTGACGTAGTACGTTTTTTTGGAGTCGCGAAATGGAGTAATAAAAAGTGCAGTAAAAGCAGCTATAAGCCATAAACCTATAACCCAGGTTCGTACTCCGTAGCACTACTACTATGGACTAGTGATAATACTTTGTGTAGCTGTAAGCAGAAGCAGAAGCAGAAGCAGGGAACAGAGGCAGAGGGAACATGGAGCCAAACTCCACCCCACCACACCCCAATCTGCCCACTTTCCTACAGCGTGGGCACCTATAAAAGCAGAGGCTCCGTATCGTCATGTGTGAGTGCAGTATCAGTTACAGCTAGTAACACCTCCATCGTCGATGGCCGGCAGCTCCAGACTCTTCCGTCACCCTCGTTCGTCCCGTAGACCAGTAATAACAACAATGACCTTGCATGATCCGTGCCCCCCGACGCTTGACCCGGACATCTATTTTGCTCTGTGACTCTCTCTGTCTCTCTCTGTCCCTCTGTCCCTCTGTCCCTCTCTCGCGTCATTAGGTGCCCGACTGGCTTTGTTAGCTTGCTCAAGAACCGCCCCGGCCTATGATCCCGCACCCCCCCCTCCATCGTACCTGCCTTGCCTTCCCTCTTTCCTGGCGAGTACTAAAATACTCTACTCGCTACCTTTTTTTCTGCCCAAACTCCATTTTCCCCGCTTCCTCCTACTTTCTCTTCCCCTTCACTGCCCATATTCGCTTACCCCTCAAAGCATTCCGTGAGCCATGGTTGTCTTTGACGGTCACGAGTACCTCACCGAGGAGGAGAAGCGCCTGCAAGAGGACCGCCAGCGCGAAAAGTACTGGAAGAAATGGGGCCCTTACGTCTCGGAGCGCCAGTGGGCTACTGGTACGCAAGCCGTCTTTGCCAATGTCAAACATGACTTCTGTCCAATTGTCTTTGCTAACTTTCTTGTCCAGTCCGCGAGGATTACAGCCCTGATGGAGATGCGTGGAGTCGTACGTTGTCCAACATATCGCCGCGCGTTCCGGCCGTGAAGCTGACTCTGACGCAGACTTTACCCATGACCACGCTCGCTCTCGAACCTTCAGATGGGGTGAGGACGGTATTGCCGGCGTCTGCGACACGCACGGATACCAAAACATAACCTTCAGCTTTTGGAACGAGGAAGAGTGAGTGAACCATTCGCAGAGCCATTTGTAGAGCTGTTCGCAGAGCTATTTGCAAAGCTATTCGCAGAGCCGATCGCCCCGTTGATCTCGCTTGCATCACAGCGCCCCTCCCCCTCCCCCACATCTGCGCCCCCGGTCACTGACCCAGTCTTATTAGTGATTACCTCAAGGAACGCTTGTTTGGTCTTTCCAATCCCCAGGGAAACCATGGCGAGAGCATCAAGGAAGCTCACTTCCATCTCGACAACACTCCTGTACGTCTTTGCGCATTGGGAAATCCAGTTTTGAATACTAATTAACCCTCGTGTGCTTAGACTGTAAGACGCCACCTACGATATACCATAGCGGGTCCCGTCCCTAGCCGACTGGCATACTGACAACCAACATGTGTAGCACTCATACATGAAATATCTCTACAAGTACCCGCAAAAGAAATTCCCGTACAAAGATCTGGTCGACGAGAACGCCAGGCGCACAAGAAAAGAGAGAGAATATCAGATCAAGGACACGGGCATTTTTGACGAGGACAGGTATTGGGACATCTTTATCGAAACAGCCAAGGAAACAGACGATCCCGATGAGCTTCTCTTCCGAATCACTGCTTGGAATAGAGGGCCGGACCCTGCTCCCCTCCACATTATTCCCCAGATGGTTTTCCGGAACACATGGAGTTGGGGCAGGGAGCCGGAGTCCAAGAAGCCGTCTGTGGGGATCCATGAAGATGTTGCCGCCAAGTCGAACCATTGGCACCTCGGAGACCGCTATCTTGTCATGTCCCCATCCCCGGGTATCGGCTCCACCGGCGACGATGTTATGCCCAAGATGATGTTCACCGAAAACGATACCAATTTCAAGGAGCTGTATGATCAGAAGAACAAGACTCCGTACGTCAAGGATGCCTTCCATAGGTACATTGTCGACAACGAGAAGGATGCCATCAACCCCGCTCAGACAGGAACCAAATGCGGCGCATGGTTCAACTTCAACGAGGATGGTGGTGTCAACCCTGGAGAGTGTGCAGGTAAGTCTACTTACTAGATCGGCCTACAGAAAAAAAGCAGAGAGAGAAACGGTTTCACTAACTGACGTCTCTAGTGGTTCGTTTCCGTTTTTCTAAGAAAGGCCAAACCTTTGTCGACGAAGAGGCTTTCGATGAGACTATCGAGCTGCGACGAGACGAAGCCGACGAGTTCTACTACAGACTCAGCCCCCTGCCTATGACGGACGATCTGCGAAACATTCAGAGGCAGGCCTTCTCGGGCATGATGTGGACCAAGCAGCACTACTTGTTCGTTTGGGACCAGTGGGCAAACGGCGACCCTTCGATGCCCCCCCCGCCGGCCGATCGGAAGAACATAAGAAACAGCCAATGGAAGCACATGCACTGCGACGACATCCTGTCCATGCCCGATTCCTGGGAATACCCCTTTTTCGCTGCCTGGGACTCCTCCTTCCACTGCATCCCCCTGGCCATGATAGACCCAGATTTTGCCAAGAAGCAGCTCGATCTCTTCACAAGAGAGTGGTACCTCCACCCGAATGGACAACTACCCGCGTAAGTCACTAGAGCTTTGCCCATCCGTAGAAGACAGGCATTTGCTGACGAGAAATCCAACAGCTACGAGTGGAATTTCGGCGATGTGAACCCCCCGGTGCATGCTTGGGCCACATTCCGCACTTTCAAGATCGAGCGTAAGCTATACGGTCGCCAGGATATCGACTTTCTGGAGCGCGTATTCCAGAAACTGCTTCTCAATTTCACCTGGTGGGTCAACCGCAAAGATGCCGAGGGGAAGAATGTCTTTGAGGGCGGGTTTCTGGGTCTCGACAATATTGGCCTTTTCAACCGCTCTGAGCCGCTGCCGACGGGTGGTGTCCTTGAGCAGGCCGACAGCACGGGATGGATGGCTTTCTACTGTCTATCCATGCTCAACATTGCCTTGGAGCTGGCAAAGCACCGGCGTATATACGAAGACATTGCGTCGAAGTTTTTCGAGCACTTCATCTTCATCAGCGACGCCATGACGTTCCGAATGGGCTCGAACGACGAGGCCTCCCTCTGGAACGAGAAGGATGGCTTCTACTACGATGCCATTTCCTGGGGTGGCCCCTGGATTCAGCAGCTGCCGGTGCGGTCGCTTGTCGGGCTCATTCCTCTTTACGCCACTACCACGCTTGAACCAGAGCTCATGAACAAGCTCCCGTCCTTCAAGAGGAGAGTGGAGTGGTTTGTAAACAACCGGGCTGATCTTTCCGAGAGGAACATGGCGAGTATCAAGAAGAGGGGAAAGGGTGACCGCATTCTGCTGTCCATTGTGAGCAGGGAACGTCTAGAGAAGATCCTCAGCAGGATGCTTGATGAGGAGGAATTCCTCAGCGAGCATGGCATTCGATCCTTGTCAAAGTACCACGAGAAAAACCCCTTCTCCATGGATGTCAATGGCCAGAAGTTCACTGTTGGATACGTACCTGGGGAGTCCGAGAGCGGCCTCTTTGGAGGAAACAGTAACTGGAGAGGCCCGGTCTGGCTGTGCGTCAACTTCCTCCTGGTGGAATCCCTCCAGAGGTTCCATCTCTTCTACGGCCCCGAGTTCCGGGTCGAGTGCCCGACTGGTAGCGGGGATTATATGCACCTTGCCAAGGTGTCGGAGGAGATCCAGCACCGACTCCAGCACCTGTTCGCCAGGACCGACGATGGTAGGCGCAGCATCAATAACGGCGATGACTGCCTCGACTTCGATCCTCACTGGAAGGACTATATGTGGTTCCACGAGTATTTTGATGGAAATGATGGGCGTGGCTTGGGCTCAACCCACCAATGCGGATGGACTGGACTTATTGCTCGTATGATCCACGACACTGGGTATGTTTCTCTGTTCATCCTTCCTTCAATGACTGGCCCCATGGCTAACACTAGTACCAGCGTAAATTGCCGTCTCCCGCAAACCCCGCGTACCCCGTCGGTAGCAATGTCACATTATTTTGACGACATGCTTCAGCGGAGTCTCGATTCAGGGGTCCCCCATTCAGCTCGCATGCCCCGGGTGCGCCGCTCGTCGACTGCCCGGTCTATCGGGGCTCGCAGCGACTTTGACAACTCAGTCAATGGTGGCGACGACGACGAGGATGACGAGGATGCCCAATCCGCAGTTGGCTCAGTGTACAATGGGGAGAATGGGAAGCCGGCCAAGAAGAAGGAGGCCGATACGCATATGCACCGGTACATCAGTGACCAACTCGACCGATACAAGAGTGAGAATGGGCATTCGGCGGACAATGGTGAAGAGTTTGAGACGACGGCTTGAGGCGGACAGCGTAGAGCGTGAGCTATCCAACCTGGGAGATTATCGCGGCGTGTATGTGTTTTTGTTGAGCAACGTATACAGCCCATAGACATTATATAACAATCAAATACACGGACTTTTATGGGAGACGAGTGCCATGAACGATGCACGTAAGAAGACGGAGCAAGACATGACAGGACATGACACGAACACGGAGCACACATGATGATGAAAGGACACGGGGGGAACGGAGGTAGTAGTAGCGCATCTATTCCCACAGAAATTGCTTCCCCTATAGATAAGAGTTGTACATGACGGGTTTGCCGGGTAGAGGGAAGGAAAAAGTCCCCTTGATCAAGAAGCTCTCCCCTCTCTCTCTCAGGACATCTGGCAGCCGAAACAAAAAAGTAGTGAACAAAGGGAAAAGTTGTTGAGAAAAAAATAAGGTCGAGGTTTATTTGTTCGGATTGGTTCGGGGAGGAAGGGAGGAAGGGTTGGATTTATTGATTAACAGAAAGATGACAAGACGTCGATGGGTGCATCATCTTTTTTCTCTCTCTCTCGAAGAGTTGTGTTTTTTGTAAAATATGACATGGCTTTATGATTGCTTTACAGGCTGTCGGTGAGGAGCTTGTTCATCTTGGCGATGCGGGCAGAGACGGAGAGGTCAATGGTGCGGTTTCCGACCTCGACGACGAGACCACCGACGATTTCGGGGTTGACCTGGGGTTGCGGGTGTCAGTTTTTATTCTTTCATTGTCCCTGTCTTTCTGATGACGATGTATAGATATATGGGGATAGGTGGGTGGTATTACCTCGTTGGTGACCTTGAGCTTCTTGCCGGCACCGACGTAAGAGGACTTGGAGACGGCAGCCTCGAGACGGGAGAGGGTCTTGTTGTCGAGGTTCTGTGTTTGGGCCAGGTCAGTATTTGTTTTCGCAGAGGGAGGGGAACATATATAAAGAGCCAGGGGAGAGAACGTACCTGAGCAGAGGTGACAGTCATCTCAATCTCACCGCGACCAGCCTGGACCAGAGTGTTGAACTTGTTGCAGACCTCGGGGAGGAGACCGAGACGGTTGTTCTCGGCCAGGGCGTCGAGGAAGTTCTTGACGGTGGGGCCCGAGGCGCCAGACTGCTTGGCCAGCTCGGCGACGACGGCCGACTTGTCCTCGGTGGTGAGGGTAGGGGCCGTGAGGATGGCGCCGAGCTTGGCGTCCTTCTCGATCAGGGAGCCGAGGGTGGAAAGGGCCTTGGCCGTGGGGTCGAGGGAGGAGGACTTGACGGCGGCGGTGTACTATACGGCAGGAGAGGACACAATCATTAGCTTTCCTTGTTCATCATCACCATCATCGCATGATCAATTGAGGCTGTGTGTGTGTGTGTGTGTGTGCTTTGTGTTCGCGATCTCGGACAAACGGGCATGTCGGAAAAAACGCGACCGAGCACCACCGCAAAGCGGTAATTCATTCGTTTCAAACCACCGCTCGACATGGAAAAAAGCAATCCCATCGAATTGCAATTGAATTGAGAGCCTGATAGGAAAAAAAAAGAAAAAAAAACCTACCAGAGCAGTAGCATAGGTACCGTCCAGACCAAACACGGCAACAGGAGGCTTAACCTGAGCGTCGGCGTTGGCAGCAGCGGCAAAGGTCCTCACGGGGGCGGCACCCATGGCCATGACCCTCTGGGGGGCGACGGCGCGGACGGAACGGAAGGCCTGGCGGGAGAGCATGACGGCGGTTCGATCGATTGGATCTTCGAGTGTCGGAGATTCAAGGTGTGAGTGTTGATGTCGGAGGAGGTGATGTCGTTCGTGGGATGGCAGCAGAGAGAGAGAGAGAGGTGTTGTATTAGGAGAGGGATTTGGCTTCTTTCGGTTCCCAAGGTTTCGGCTGGGCTAGAGGCAATGAGAGCAGCTGATTCGGCAATTTTTGGGTGACAAAGTGGAGGGGGGAGAACTGCTACACACAGGAACTTGTTGCCTTACGGGCGGCCCCGGATCAAGGCAACAAATTTGAGACTAAGCTCTGCTTATGTAACTTGTTTCTCCGTAATTTACCTATGGGTAGTACTCCGTATTAGTACTCCATAGTACTGTCGTCGAGCTACGTAATAACCAGCAGTACAGTCATCATCATCACCAAAAAAAACATCAATGCAATGCTTGACATGAAAAACCTAGACCATAACCAATATACTCTCATTGTGTGTGCTTGTGTGTGTGTGTGTGTCCATTCTTTGCCCCCAACGCCCAAGCGCCTTTTGAAAAAAACAAGCAATAAAATAAAAAACCAGGCCCAAACAGTTCAGCCATACTCTCTTCAAGACTCTCAATCACTCTTGAGCATACTGTCGACCAAATCCCCAAGAGGACCCCAGTAGTCCCTCCCGCTGGCCAAGCTGTGCTCGTCGATGAAAAGGACGTACTGCTTGAAGCTGGTGTTGAGGTGAGGTTCCAGTCCGAGCTCACGGATGACGGGGTAGTGGTGGCAGTAGATGTGTGCGTAGACGCGGTACATGCGCTTGAAGATTTGGCGGACCAGGGCAGGGAAAGACTTGGGGAAGGGGACGCCTTTTGTTGGATGTTAGCTTTCCTTATTTTTTCCTTCTTCTTCTTCTTCTGCTTCTTTGCCTTGTCCAAGGTAGACTGCAGAGAGAGGGTGGACAGAACATACCAATCTTGCTGGGAAGGACCTGCTCATTGTCAATGTTGGCTTGAACCCAAGACATGAGTTGCTCAATGTATGCGGGAGCAGCCATCTTGGTAGGACGCTTGTAATTCTCGCTGTCCTGCCAGAGATATTCAAACCTGTGTTCCATCTTTGTTAGCTACCCATCTCCATTTCAGCCCACTCCTTTTTTCTTCCTTCCCCTAAGGTATACACCTCTCCCCAAGGGATACATACTCGTCCGTAGCCTTCATCTCGGGACATGATTGCGGGGAGCAAAACTCGGTAATGGCGCCGTAGAGAAGGTTGATTTGGTTGTAAAAGTCGACCACTGTGAATGTCAGTCAGTCACTTCTTTCTCTGCACACAACCATCTCCTTCTTCTCTTCTCCGTATCTCTCCCCGGGAAAGAGGTAAACCCACTGTTGACGGCCAACCACTCATTCTCATCCTCCCCCTCAGGCAGCTTGACCACCTTCCTCAGACTACCCCCACCAAGCGTGACCTCGGCATACTGTCTGAGCTGGTAGCTAGTAGAGCCACCTTTGCCCATACGAGGGCGAAACTGATTCTTTGTGCGCTGATTGCTATCATCGGAAACATCCAACAAAGTTCTCGGGTTAGCTATGGTCGTCGTCGTCGTCGCAGACTTGGCAGATGCAGTGGTAGAAGCAAGAACAGCAGGTGGAGGAAAGACTATGCCATGAGCACTAGCATGATCCATGTAGATGGGTATAGGCAAAAGGGGACTGTAATCCATCATGGTCGTAGCCACAGATTGAGGATTCAGATAGTTGAAGGCAGAAGTAGCAGGCATTCTGTCTTCTGTGTGTTTTTGTTCTTGTGTTTGTGTGTAGTATTTTCAGGGAAAAATGGAAAAGAGAAGGAAAAACCAACACTGTTGTCAAGAACTGATGAGCCATGGTGGGCTACTACCGTAGTATTAAATCGATCTCGTTCTCGTTCTCGTTTTGGATGCCGGACGTCGGAAAGGAGGGGGGGCGTGTATAGAAATGTAAACTATGATATTGGACACAACAAAAAGGATGATGGGTTAAAAAAGGCTCTGTTAAAAACATTCCAACCGTTAGCATGGTGATTCGTAACGAAGGGAGGGGGGGAAGGGAAGAGAGGAAGGTGGGGTTAGGAACAAACATGAACGGTTTTTTGCCCTTTTGCGCACGAGCTGCGTGGTGCTTGATGGGGAAGAAAGGAAGCTAGAGCCGTAGATGTTTGCTGTGTCTGCGTGTTGCGTCGTGTTTGCTTTCCTTCAAAGAGGGAGGGTTGGCTTGGGTTGGGTTTGAGCAGTACTAGGGAGAGATTGGCGATCGTGGGGCGGGCCACGACGTAACAAGAGGCGTTCAGTAGCTGCATGTGCCCTTGGGTTTCGTCGTGTTTACCTCCAGTGGTAGGCTGGTACCCTTCTTGCCCGATTTGGTTGCCCGTTGCTGGGGGGCCGGGTTGGTGATTATGTGTACTAGGTACCTCTTCTCGGCACCTCCACCGCGGAAAGATCAAGTACCCGATACTTACATGACTCGCTCAGCTGGAACATGCGCCTCAACACCAGATGGACAGGACGTTGTACAGTGAAGACGAGGGATATCAAGACAATGGAATTGACAATACGAATAGAAGTAGTATTAGTATATAGAGTTGAGATGGTTGGTCTCCCGTTCCTACCATGTTACTTCCACTCCATCGATTATGTAGCGGCATATACTGCCAGGAGTAGTGCCACGGCACGATGTATACCTGCCCGCAGTCCCAAGCTCAAGTGTTATTCACCTCTACATGGCCACTGCTGCCTTGACTTTCTTTACAGTCTAGTAAATAGTAACAAAGATCACGAGAGTGTAGCATCCTCATCACCACCTTCCACCTCTTCCACCTCTTCCACCCCCACCACCTCCTCTACCCCTCCCTCCCCCTCGTCCCCATCCTCGTCCTCCGCCTCCACCTCTGCCACCTCCGCCTCTACCGCCTCCACCTCTACCCCCTCGGCCTCTCCGGTCCCCTCCGCCCCTACTCCTCGAGGGCTCCGGTCCGTTTGCTCTCCTCTCCGCACGCTCCTCGGAACTACCATCCCACAGGTTATCCACGCCTAGAAGCTGGCAGAACGCAGCAGTCTGCGGGTTGGTGTACTCCTCGGGCTGATCTTCGACAATCTCTGCCGACCCATCCACGTGCGGCGGGGCCGTGACCTCAAAGTTGTCAGGGACATCAAGCTTGTCGGCCTTGACAATGTTCTCCTCGACCCACTGCCTCTCTGCGGCAATGAGGGGCACGTACTCCTCCTCGCCCAGGTCAGTTGCCGTGGGGGCATTGGCGTCGCCGAACTTGAGGGAGGAGTGGAAGACGCGGCTGATGGCCAGCCACTCGGGGTCGTACTGTAGGCGGTAGCGGGGGCCTTCTTCGCGCGGCGGGTACTGAGAGAGTGCCTCTGGGTCGTGAGGCTGCACATCGCATAGCTGTAGGAAGTGTCGGCCTGGAAGACACTTATCCAGCGCCAGGAACCTGACGTCTTTGTTGGTGATGGACTCGGGCACAGGCTGGCCGGGCGTCTTCTTGGGCGCTGGCTTCTGAGGACGTTGAAAAGAGGCTGGTAGCTGTGCGCGTAGCTCCTCTGACACTTCACTTGTTCCCGTCGCTGCCGCTGTTTGTGCTGCTGACTCTGCTGGCTCTTTTTTCTGACTCTCATCTTCCTTGACAACAGCAGCCTCCGCCGGGGGCTTGCTGCCCTCATCGTCATCATCATCCATGTCAAGATCAATCTCGTCAGGGTTGTTATCCGTAACCGCAGCCGACTGCTCCGGTGCAGCAGGGGCCGAAGCCGGAGCTGCAGCGACAGCCGCAGTCTCCTCCTTCTCCGGCTGAGCCTCATCGTAGTGTCGTAGCGCCGAGAACCTGACATGCATGTGCGCCGAGAACCAATACGGCGGCCGTAGCCTGTCCATGACATACCTGGCCGCGACGTTCCCCAGCGTACCATCAATAGACTCCTGCTTGAAGAAGGGTTTCTTCCTGAACAAGCCGTCCGCGTCGCCGTGGTACTCAATGGCACGCGGCCAGTCGTGGCTCAGACCGACGTCGACCTGCGTGCGCACGAGGAGCAGCTTGCGCACGTCCACCTCGCGCACATGGTAGAACGAGCGGACTTGGTCGTCATTGAAGGGCAGACGCTCGTAGTGCGGCTTTGAGTAGTCAAAGCCCTTCCAGATGCCCGACATACCCGCGATGCGGACGGGTCCCAGACGCAGGACGTTGGCGGCGCCCATGTAGTAGATGTTGGGGGCCACCCAGCCGCCGTAGTACAGCTCCCACAGGTGCGCGCTGGCCTCGTGGTTCCCCGCGATGAATATGGTCAGGTAGGGCGCCTTGACCTCGCCGGCGTAGTACTTGGGGAAGTCGCCTAGGTGGCGGTACTTGACGGGGCAGGCCATGACGGTGAGATCCGGGGCATTGCGGACGGCCTTGGAGGTGTTCTCTGGTTAGCATAGGTGCAATTGACGGGGGGGATTGTTTGAGTGGGAGAAAAAGAGGGAAGGGGGTAGAGCGAAATACCTGAAAGTCGCCCCCGATTATGAGCAGGTCGACGCCGTCCCATCCACGGACCTCGCACGACTTGGCGACAGAGGCGTAGATGGCATCGAGGGTGCCGTGGCCCTGGTAGAGTCTGCGCGTTAGCGGATGAGTATGACCGGGTAGGGAATTTGAGTATACTCACACAGCCTTCGACGGCGATGCGGACACCCTGCGACTCAAATGTGTTGGGGGCCATGACGTGTCCTGGGTGATGGTGATGTCGTGGTATAGAATTTGTCGAGGCCCATGGATTCTTACTAGTAGTACGGAGCTATGTTTTCATAGTGAAGACGGTAGGCAGGCACCACACAAACACGGAAGGAACGAGCTGTAAATTGGGGACATCACCCATCAGAACAGGACAGGGGCAGTTGGAACGTTTCTATTTCTCTTATTGAGATAATAATTGTATTCTTGATTCCTTTACTTTTTTGAGGGGGCATCTATCAAGGCAGGACTGGCCCATAGGTTCACATGGCTGTCGACACATGGCCACCGGCTCAGCAGCTTAGAATATGCACACACGAAAGTGAGTGACATTTATTACTTCAACGTGTTGCAGATATTGGTTGTACAGTAATAAATAGTATTGATTGTACAGTAACGCCTAGAGGCTCTCTTCTATTCTATCAAGCATTCCATCACAGATTACAAGCATGTGCCCCTGCAGAAAAAGCGAACACTCAATGCGTCAACTGAGCTACGCAGAGTGAGAGGGTGCTGCACAAAGTGCTTCGATCTTCCAGATCTAATAGACGTTCAACCCACGGAGGAGTGAGGAGCAGAACGCATATGCTGAAATGGTGGGCGCCATAGAAGGCTGATCTACTATGGAGATCTTGTATGTTTTCTTCTTTTTTTTCACGTCGTTTTTTCCCTTCCTAAGGCGGCTCAAATGTTTCGTCCATTTGCGAAACTGCGCCTATGCGGGAAGGGTTATGGGTATGGTATGGTATAGTGTAGTAGTACAGCGAGGAGTACTGAGTCTCGTGTGGCGATAGCCCAAGGAGAAAAGCATCATCTACTTTGTAGCAACATTGGTCCTGGATGACGTGTTAGAAAGAAGAACCCTTTTCCCGTTCGAGAAAGGATAGAAACATACTGGTCCAGACCAAGGTAGTCGGCAGCTGCGAGCAGCTCCAAGCATATCTCGACGGGAATATCCATGTCGGGAACGTCGTCACTGTCCCTGTATCGGTACCAGTAGTGAAAGTACTCGACTACCTTGTCAAGGACCACGGCACTGTTTGTATGGTTAGCCTCCCCCCTTGACTGCGCGCCGAGCTTTGGATCTCCGAGTGTGTCCCAGGTGGCTGTTGACGAAAAGGGCTGGGGAGTCAGATCAAGTGTAGTGTTGAATCAATCGAAACACGCCCGACACGTTGTAGTGTGGGAGGTTTCGTCAAGCACGGCAAAATCGCCAATCTCATCATCCAGCCTGCAGTTGACTTTTCTTTGGTTGGACCACGGTCGCGAAAGGACGGTCTTTCTCACCTCATCTCTTGAAAGACACATCGAGCCGTCTTGGCCTCGACAAACCCACTCCTCGGGTCAAGCATGCCCTTGATAATAGGGCTCACCATCGCCGCCTCGCGGAGTACCACAAACTCGAAGCCGTCGCCAGCGACGAGTGTGACATATTTGGACTCCATTGATTGTGCTGTATGCTTCTTTGCAGAGGATCTTTCTTCTTCTCCACCAGACCACCAAGCGCTTGCTTGCTTTCTTCTCTCAACTGTCGAGCGATTATGATGACCTTCTCTTGGAAATGTTCATGTACGGTATCGACCAAGAAAAACTCTTGTTTGTTTGAGGAAGCGACAGTCTTTGGGTTGGAGTCGACGCGGGACGGGTGCGTGCACAACCGAGAGAGAGAGGGATGATGGAAGTAAGAAGAACGAAGGGAAAAAAAGAAAAAAGAAAAACCTGCGCTCAATTTCTTTCAAGCGTGAACAATCAGCGGCGATGCACGGGCCACATAAAAATGCCCGGTGGACCTTGTAGGCGGTGGGAAATCGGGCCAATAAGAACGTATATCGGCTGAGTATCTGCGGCTGGAGCTACGTCGTAGCGGGTTCTCAGCAGGTACGTGCCCTGTAAATTGTATGTTTTCAGCGGGGAACTGCCGTAGCCGCTGAAAGGTCTCCGCCGTTAGGCGTTAATGCTGAGGTGGCTAGTAGCGTCAATGACGGGCCATAGGCGTCAATCCATGGACATCGGGCAGGCTGGAGCTGTTCATGCTGAGGGCCAACAAATCCCCTGTAAGCTTGTAAGATGCTAGGGGAGTTGGGAGCTGTTTTTTAGGAGCTATTTTAGTATTAGCTTGGTAGGTCTCCATATGGATCCATTGGATCGGTGGACAGGCATAGAGTGGTGCAATACGTGGTGCAATACTGGTGTAATCCTCCGTAGTCCTAGCGGTCCACTGTAAATACAAGGGCTGAAAGCCTGAAACATTCCCTATCGTCAGACGGTTGCCCCCCCAACAGAGCGTCCTTGTTGACTTTTCCCTCCCCTCTGCTTCTTACTGCGCCGTCATAGGGACAACTGGGAGCAAACGCACACACCCCCCGGGAACAACTGGCGGGCCTTTTTCCCTCTGCGTTTGTTTGATACGAAGCCCAAGTACACAAAGGAAGACACACACACCCTCCCTCCTTCCTTCTTTCCCTCTTCCACTTCTTCCCTTTCCCATCATCTCCCAAACATCTTTCTTTCTCTCTCTCTCTCATCTTTCTACATTCCAACAATCTCCCCTTCCCGCGTCACTTTTTACGATTTGGGAAATAAAGAACGTCTTGCCGTATTATCGACAAACACCACATACACACATACACACACAGCCCACGCGCCACAGTTCAAAACAACAACAACAACGTCATCAATCATCAAACGTTGTCGCAACCCGTTCAAGGGCCTCCCCGACACATACACACCACTTGTTCTTCCCTTCCAGTGGAAACGAGTAGGCCAGCCTCTACCGAGACAAAGAAGAAGAGAGGTTCCGGAGAATAAAACAACACCACAAAGAGCAAAGGAAAGAGGGGACGTATAATGGCATCGTACCAGTACCGCAACAACCAGTACGATCAGACTCGCAGAGACCAGCGCACTCGTTCCAGCGACGGAACCGCCAGTACCACATACAGCTCGTCAACAGGTCGCGAATCCGCGGCCACAGAAGCCACGGAGCCCCCAACGTATTCCAAGAAGATTGTCGTCGTCGGCGACGGCGGTTGCGGCAAGACATGTCTTCTTATCAGTTATAGTCAGGGATACTTTCCAGAAGTATGATATACACTCGCTCTCCCCCTCCCTCAACCTCTGCCATAGAAACAGAGGCAGAGACACCCGACAAGCAACATGCTAACCACGCACAGAAATATGTCCCTACCGTCTTTGAAAACTACATTGCCTACCCGATCCACCCTCCTTCCGGAAAGACGGTCGAGCTGGCTCTCTGGGATACCGCCGGCCAAGAAGAGTACGACCGCCTGCGACCTCTCTCCTACCCCGAGACGGACCTGGTGCTCGTCTGCTTCGCCATAGACTGCCCCAACTCCCTCGACAATGTGCTAGACAAGGTATGTTCCTCTACTGAACCTCCCCGCATACCCTCTCCCCTCTCATCGGAATAGTTGATACTAACGCCTTCCCCCTTCTAGTGGTACCCCGAGGTCCTTCATTTCTGCCCGTACACGCCCCTGATACTCGTCGGCCTCAAGTCGGACCTTCGTCACAAGAAGACGTGCATCGACATGCTCAAGACGCAGGGTCTCACCCCCGTTACTTCAGACCAGGGCAAGGCCGTCGCCACCAAGATGAACGCACAGTACATGGAGTGCAGCAGCAAGGAGGCCAAGGGTGTCGACGACATCTTTGAGCGCGCCATCCTCACCGTCGTCTCCAACGACCGCAGGAACCTCGAGTCGCCTTCTGGCGGAGGCGGAGGCGGTGAGGGTCGCGGTCACTCTGGTTCTGGACACAACTCCAAGTCATCGATTCCCGGCGTGGGCGTTCCTAAGAGGAAAAAGAGAAAGTGTCAGTTTCTTTGAGAGGGATCGTCCCCGGAGTTTCATGCAAGACAAACGCATCCACGAGTCTTTTTTATCACTTCTTTTTTCTATCTTTGTAATGACCAACCGCACGAAACTTGTTGTTTGTTCTCTTCTTTTTATTTTTCTCTCACATTTTTTTTATTCAGTTTCTTTTGCGTTTTTTATTGCTAGGCGTCAATCCTAGTGATGGGATGACCTTTTTTCGGGCGTTGGGGACAAGACACACAAGACCTCAGTGTCCTCAAAGGAGTCATCTCAATCTGGGGGAAACTGTTTGTTTTGGCGTATCCTCCATGGAAGAAAAAAAGGAGGCGAACGGGCTCAAAGGGAATAAAGGGTATATATGTTTGGTGTGTATAAGGTAGATTGGGAGGAACCTTTTTTCTGTCTTTTTTTTTTCTCATTATATGTTTTGACTTGCTTGATGCAAGTTGGGTCTTTTCTTTTATCGTTTGAGCATTCCCTTTTTTTCTTTTTATTGAGCATGGCATTTGGGAGGAGGGTTTAGTGGAAAGGATAGTAAATTTGACATGATTTTATTGTGTACGGGTATGGGTACGGGTACGGGTTGCTATGTAACATTTCGTCTCTTCGTGATGGTTGGGTTTAGGGTCCTTCCAAGTTGTAGTTTCATATCCTAGTCGTAGTCTGCAAGTTGTCTTGTGGTGGCAATGGCCGTTGTCGTTGCGGTTGCTGATGTTGTGGTGGTGATGATGGTCGTGTGGTTGTGGTGATTGCGGTGACGTTACTTGCTCTCCTGCTCCTCCTCCGTCTTGGTCCCTACAGGACCAGTTCCAGCTCCAGGACCAGCGTCATCCCTAGGCGCCATGACATTCTCAAATTGCGACCATAGAGCTTCGACGGAGGAGAATTCGTTCCCAACAGCTACCACTGACTCGAGGGATCGATTCAACTTGTTGATGTTGGCTAGGACATGTTCGAAGCTCTGGAGGGTGTGGCAGGGGGGGCCGGATGTCAGTCATTTTGCAAGAGGGGAGGGAGGACGGAAGACAGGGGGGGGGAAATGGGGGGACGTACGACGGCAATCTCACCGAGTAGAGCTTCACGCTGGATTTCAAAGTCGGACTTTTCGCGATCCATTGTTTGGTGATGTTTGATGTGGTGGTGTGGTGTTTTGGGGGAAACGCGACGCGAGGTGGGGGGGTGCGGTAGTGGTAGTGATAGTGGTAGTACACTGCTTAGCGCTTGGCTTGGGATTCATATAGCTTAACTTGACTGCCCGGTACAAAGCCAACGCCAACACCAGCGCCAACATCAATACAATATAATGACAGCACACAACATCACAATACAGCATCAGACTTGAACGTTTAGTGATAGAATAAATTGAAGAATAATGGGAATACAAGAGAATAAAAAAAAAGGATATATATAGTAGACAAACAAAAAAAAACAAGAGGATATACAATTACTCTCCCTTCCTCTCTCCTCTCCTCTCCCTCTCCGTTGCATTCATAACCCAAAGAAGAACAACCCAAAAAGAAGAAAGCCAGCTTCACATGACAGCCGTCATGATAACAACGGCAGAATAGAAAAAGAAACACACATCAGAACAACAATCACACTTCATCCACCACCCTCACACCGATCTAAACCATCCACACATGAGAATCTATCGTCCATACGGATCAGGATGTCTATCGTACTCCTGCGGCCTGAGTCCCCTGGTCAACACGTCTCTAGGATCCCTCCCGTCTCTGAGCTGCAAATCCCTAGGATCGGGGGGTCCACCGCCAGGAGGCGGAGCTGGGTATCCCTGACCAGGAACCGGACCCGGACCCGGTGGTGGTGGTCCCCTGGAGTCGTACGCGACCGGCGTGTAGCTTCTAGCTGGCATGTCGCGCGGGTCTCTGGGCTGAGGGGTAGATGCGTAGCGCGGGTACGCCTGGGCTGGCGGGGGCACCGTGTCGGCCGGTCTGGATGACGGAGGGGGCGGCGCGTACCGTCCCTGCGGCGGCTGTGGGGTGTACATGACGCGCTCGTCGCGGAGGTTGGGGTGCGCGGCCCATGTGCCTGTTGCCTTGGGCTGTGACGACCACGATCCACCGCCGGCTTGCTGCTGCTGCTGAGGCCACGGGTCCCGTGTAGGTGGTGGCTCCCGCGACCTGGGGCCCGGGTTGCTGTGCAGGGCGAATGCAGGCGGCGGAGACGAGGCGCTTGGCATTGGAGGCGGTGGTGCCGCAGACCCGTAGGGGGTAGGATACCCGCTGGGAGCCTGGTACTGTGCTTGACCGGCTTGCGGCGGTGCCTGCGGGGGCGCGTACCGGTGCTGCGCTGCCTGAGCGGGCGAGTCGGTACGGCTGATGGCAGGGTGCTGCGGCGGTGGAGGCGGGTACGCCTGAGCAGCGCGGTAGTAGTCTCTCTCCGAGGATGATCCAGGCGAGTCGACGGCCATGCCCAGGGACGAGCGGGATCCCGGTCCGGGCGACGCGCTGTACGCCGTCGGCTTGAGGGATGGCATGGCGACGGCTGCCGTGGACGGCGGGCGGCTGTAGGGGGACGACGCGTACTGCACTTCCGAGTCCCGTCGCAGGTGCGATGGGGCTGGCGCCTGGGTCTGTTGAACCGGCGGCGGCGGTGCTCGGCCCATGCTCTGCGGTGGAGGTGTGGACACGTCGTTGACGCGCTTGGGCGGCGGGGCAGGGTCGTCGTTGAGCAGCGACATGATGTTGGACTTTCTAGGTTCAGCAGGTCGGGGGGGCGGCAGGCCTGACGAGGATGGCACGGGTGTCGATGACGGCTGCGGCGTGGGAGCTCGGTAGATGTCCGACACGGAGCCGGTCTGCCTGTGCTGCAGTGCCGACATGGGTCGGGACACGGGTGGTGCCAGGGGCGGCGGCGACTGTGCGGGCGGCGGGTCCGCCAGGAGACTCCTGTACGGCTGCGACGGGGTGTGAGATGGCTGGACTGCCGCCGGGTACGGCTGGGGACCGCCGTGACGCGGGGGCTCCTGCGGGTGCCTCGAAAGCGACAGCGGGTCGCCCCTTGCCACGTCCCTAGGCGAAGGGTAGCTCGGCTGGCGGTGGTGTCCTCCATACGCCTCGTAGTGGCGAGACGCCATCTCCGACTCTTGCTTGGCCCGTATGGATTGCCTCTCCGCCTGGCGCATCAGTTCGCGATCGCGCTCGCGCTCGCGCTCGCGCTGCTGTATCTCCATCTCGACCTCCCTCTCCCTCTCGCGCTGCTCCATCTCCCGCTGCTGTGTCAGTTGCTGCTGCTGTTGTTGCTGCTGTTGCTGCTGCTGCTGTTGCTGTTTCTGAATCATCTCCATTTCCATCTTCTGCACCTCCGGATGAAGAGCCGGTGGCCCAGCCGACGGCATGTGTCGCGGCATATCGGCGTGGGCATGGCGCGGCGGCGGGCCCTGGTCCTGCTCACGTTCAGCGATTCCGTACGGCCCCAGGGGAGGAGCGCGCAGGGATTGCGCCGCAGGCGACATGGACTGCGACACCACAACAGGTTGGGGCTGCATCGACAGCGGCGGCTTCTGGCCGGCGGGACCGGGCGGTGGTACCTGAGACGGCGCCTGAGCGATGGGTACTCCGAATCCGGGGTACGGCTGCGCGCGTGGGGGCGGCTGGCTGCCCATGGAGGACTCCCTCTTGGCCTGCACCGTGTCGGGAGCAAGGTCCATCGCTCCAGGTGCTGCTGCCAGCGGCCTGGAGGTACTGGATGCCGCCGAGTCGTACCTCCTTCCTCGTCCTCCTGTCGAAGGCTGCGGGGGGTCCGGTCTCTTCTCACCGCGATCCTTCTTGGCGTCGGCATCTCGAATAATGTCTTCCCAATCTGCCTTGCCTGAATCCTTTTGCCTGACGTAGTAGTTTTTGACCTAGGTACATGTGAGTAAGTTGGGGGTCTGGAGGGGTACATATGTCAAAGAACGTGTTTGCTTACCATTACAGCCGTCTTGGAGCCCATGTGGCTGGCAATAGCCGTCCAGTCGGATCCAAACGTCATGAGCAGAGCCGGGAAGTCAGTCGACTCAGACACACTCCAGTAGCTAGACGCTTGTGCCTGCGCCTTACGTTCAGGCTGTCCCGTCTGCGCCAGGTTGAAGGTCGTCATGGCCGGCTGCTGCGGCTGCTGCGGTGGCTCTGGCCTCAGGGGCGGCGCGGCCATGACGTCGGCAATAGTGCCGGCGGGTAGACCCAGAGGCGGCTGAGTGGGGGCGCGGTCCATGGTCTGCATTGGAGGCGGAGGCGGAGGCGGAGGTTGCGTCTGCTGCTGCGGGTGCTGCTGGTGCTGCAGTGGAGGTGGCTGGTGCTGATGTTGAGGCATGGCAAATGGCGTCTGCATACCCGCGGGGGGCGGCGGAGGTGGGGGAGGCGGCTGCTGCTGCTGTTGCGCTCGCTTCTGTTGCTGCTGTGCGTGATGTTGTTGTTGCTGCTGCTGCTGCTGCTGTTGTTGTTGCTGGGCGAGTTGCTGCTGCTGTTGCTGCTGCTGCTGTTCGTGGTGTGTCGGAAGACGATGTACCTCTCCCGACATTGCCTGCTGGAAGTCGGTTGCTGTTGTCCCCTTGTTGTCGGACCGGCCGCGGGACTTGGGGGCGGCAGCCGTGGCACCGGCACCGGCACCGCCCGGAGCGGCGGCAGCAAGTGCTTGGTTGGGTTTGGCCGCCTTGGCCTCCTTGTCCTTAGCGCCCTTTCTCCTGCCCCTCCGGCCGTCGACCTTCTCGGTCCCGTCACCTTTGGCGGCAGAGGCTCCACGGCGACCGGGTGTGCTGACCGGCGTCCCGTTCTCGCTATCTGCTGGCGGCTGCTCGAAGCCCCACGTTGGCGCGGCGGCTCGGCGCGGGCGACGGCGGCTCTCCCCATTCTCCCCACCCTCATGGTGGTGGTGGTCCTCTCCCTCGGCCTCGGCATTGCCGAGCTCTGACACCAGAGCGCTGGACCTCTGCTTACCACGTCCGCCCTTCTTGCGCCTCTTGGGCTGCCTGCGGAGCTTGTCTTTGAGGTTGAGGTCCTTCTTGCGGAGGTAGTAGTACTGGATGCATGTGCCAAAGTCGCGGTTGGGGACGGCGTCAGCAATCCTGCCCCACTGCTTGGGCACCTCCAGGTAGCGCTTCTCAAACTGCTCGGCTTCCTCCTCGGTGAAGTTGTTGATGGGCGGCAAGACCTGCCAGGCTGACACGAGGCGGTTGGTAGGGGTAAAGCCGCTGGTGTCGATGTAGTGCACTGCCTGCTTCTCCTCCTCGTTCCAGTACATGTCCGGAATGACGGCTTCCTTGTCGCCACGGTGCTTCTCCCTCTGTATCCTCTCTTCCCTCTCTCGCATCTCGTCAGCCTCGCGCATCGAAGCTTGAAGCACACGCTCCAGGTCGCGCTCGGAGCCGAATCGTCGGCCGCTCCTGCCCTCGGATCTAGGCTCCGGGGTCGGGGGCACGGCCGGCTGCATGGAAGAGCTGCCAGACTTGCTCGGCTTCTGGGTAGTAGTAGGGTCGTTTGCCTGGGCGAACTTGAGGTATTGCCTATAGTTGTCCGCGTACTGCTTCTGGAACTTCTCCTGCTCCGTCGACTTCTCGAGGTGGATGGTCTGGAGGTGCTGGAGGATGTAGTCGTCAACAGACGGGTCGCTGTCAAAGGTCGAGAGAAGATTATTATCGTCGTGCCAGGGCTGCGAGCTCAAATCGGGGAGGCTGTTGACTGGCGGCGTATCGGCGTATTGACGAACGGCCTCTACATCAACGTAAGCTTCCTCGTCCGATTCGGTCTCGTCGTCATCCCCTTCGTCCTCAACCTGCGACGGCGTGCTCGGGGGTTTCGATCCCGTGTCGGGTGTCTCCAGGGATGCTGAGGGAAGCGGCCTGGGCACGATTTGCTCCGCGGTCGGAAGCTCGCCCACCCGCTGATCTGTGGACGTGAAAGTAGGCCGGGGCTTTGTCGACTGTGACTTTTCACGCTTTTGGGGTTTCTCGGCCTGTTTGTCTTCCTTCTCCACTGCCTTCTCCGCCACCTTTTCTGCTGGGGGTTGAGGGGATGTCTTCTCCTCTTGCTGTGGCTCCTCGACGACTGGTGCCGATGTTGGCTCTGGTGCAGATTCCGTGGCTTGCGTTGGTTCAGGTTCGGGTTCCTTGGCTGGCGCGGGTGCTGGCTCTGCCGCTGGCGTGGGTGGCGCCGCCTCTGCATCTGCGGGGGCGTCCTCCGTGTCAACTTCCATGGCATCATCAGCATGCTTGATTTGCAAGTTTGCAAGCCTCGACTCTGCCTCGGGCTCCTCCTTGGCCACTTCGGTAGGCTCCGGCTCAACCTTGTCAGTCGGCAGTTGCTGTCGATGCGGCTGTGGCTGTTGCTTGTCCGTCTCTTCTTCCTCGGAGGTTGCATCGGGGACGGGATCCTGCTCCATAGGAACAGTATCAGGAACAGCTTCAGGGACAGGAGCCGGAGCAGGAGTCTTTTCTTTCTCCTGCGCTTTCTCCTGTTCTTTCTCCGGTACTTTCTCTGGCACCTTCTCTTCAGCCTGCTCCTCGGCGACTGGAGCAGGAACAGGGGCAGGGGTCGGTTCTTTCTCCTGGGGCTTGGCCTGCTCCAGAGCCTCCTGCTGAACCTTCTCCGTAGCCTTCTCTGTAGCCTTCTCTTGGGGCTTCTCTTGAGCCTTCTCCTGAGCCTTCTCCTGAGTCTTTTCTTGGGCCTTCTCAGAGGCCTTCTTTTGAACTTCATCGGCCTTCTCTTCGGCGACTGGAACAGGAGCAGGAGATGGTTCCTTCTCCTGGGTCTTCAGAGCTGGAGCCGGAGCTGGAGATGCCTCCTTCTCTTGAGTCTTGGGTGCAGACTCGACGGCAGGTTCGGTAGCAGGTTCGACAGTGGGCTCGGCGACAGGCTCGGCGACGGGCTCGGTGATGGGAGCGGGCGTAGTCTCAGGCTCCGGCTTGGTCTCAGTAACAGACTTAGTCTCGGCGACAGGCTTAGCCTCAGTAATAGGCTTAGCAACAGGCTCAGTGACAGGTTCAGCGGCAGGTTCAGCGGCAGGTTCAGCGACAGGATCGGGAATGGGCTCGGGAACCTCGCCCATCATCTTGACCAGCCCCTCCCCGTCGTTGAGTATCCTGACCATGGCGCCATGGGACATGGACGCGAAGCGAGCAACCACCTCGAGGGGCAGCTTAGGCTTGTGCAGCTTGCTCAGCTCAGCCTGCGTCTTGTCAATCTCCATGTTGAAGTAGTCGGCCATGTCCTCGTCGTCGTCGGACTCGGACGCCTGGTCCACAAGCGCCTCGCTCTGCGGCGGCACAGCAAACCGGACGGCCTTGACCACGGGGGGCTTCCTCTGGCGGACGGGCGCGGCGGGTGTCTCCTCCGTCTTGGGCCTCTTGGCCTTCTTCTCGTGCTCTGACGAAGCGGTGCGAGTATGGGAAGATTCGACTTCTTTGGCGGGCGGCGGCGGTGCGACTGGTCGGTCAAGTTCCGGCTGCGGTGGCTGCTGCGGCTGTTGCTGGGGGTGCTCGGGCAGGCTGGGACGTTTTTTCTTATCCTCAGGTTCCGACCTGATGGGCGAAGGTTTGGCAGGCGAGGGCTTGGCAGGCGAAGATTCGTCCTCCGACATGGCCATGATTTCCCCAGGCTCTGCGCTGTGCTGGCTCATGCGCCTGCCGCCGGTGGCGTCGGCATGATGATCGACGTCGGCCTTGGAATCACTACTTCGGGGTCGCCTGTCATCTGAGTACTGGTCGTTCGACATGCCAGGTCGCTGCTGGGAATACGGCTGGGCCCTCATCATCTTGGGTGAGTCCGGTGCCTTCTTGAGGTTAGGGTTAATCCACTGCTTGCTCGAAGGTCGGAGAGCCTTTTGCTGCTGAGCTCGGGGTCCTACGGGAATCGCAGGGTTGTCAAGGCCTGGCGTGGCGTTGGAAGATTCCTGAACCGAGCCTTGGCGATCACCATACGCCCTGGGGGCAGTCGGGGGCCCCTTGCCAGCAATAGCAGGACCTGGGGGGCCATCGGATCGGTTGGGTACGGACCCAAAGGCTGGTGCAGACGGTGCAACGGGCGGCGGCGAGACCTCTTTGGTAGGAGGGGCCGGCTCGGCAGGGGCGGGAGTGCGAGCTTCCATCTTGGCCCGGAACAGGTCCCGGTCCCCGGGAGGGCGATCACGGTCGTCACGCGGGTCTCGCCTCGCGTCAGCGTCCGGGTAGCGGTCCCCTCTGTCTCGGTCGTCACGCTCACGTGGCCCCCATCGCCCCTCCTGGGAGCGACTACGGGGGTAGCGGTCTCCCCTGTCGTCGTAGGGGATTCTGGCGCGGTTTCGGTCAGGACCCCAGTCACCTCTTCCTCCTCGGCCACGGCCACGTTCACGGCCGAATCCGCCGCGAGTGGGGGGTCCTCCAAAATGTGAATCTGAAGCGGGCGACAGTCCGGCCAGGGGCGCGCCGTCCCTAGAATTCCGGCGCGGCCTGTCGAGATCGAGGCCCGGGGCGACATCTCTGTCTCGGTCGCGGAAGTCACGGGCAGGTGACCGGGGACGTCCAGGGGGGGATCGTCGCGCTCTATACGAATCACGCCAGTCCCTGTCACGGTCGCGGTCACGTTCTCTATCACGATCGCGGTCGCGGTCACGCTCCCGGCTTCTGTCGTCACGATAACGATCACGGAAATCGAGATCCCTGTCCCGACCCCGGTCCCTACTGTCATCGCGGGAGGGCCAAGGCCGTCCACGTCCGCGACCGCGTCCTCGAAAATCGCCGCCGAAACCTCCCCTCGGACCGCTGGGAGGGTCGGCCAAGAGAGCTCTGGGGCCTCTTGGTGGCTCTCTCCTAGGGCCGTCGGCAAAGGAGTCGCGGCCTGGAGGGAAAGTCGAAGAGTTAGACCTCACGTCCATGGAGGGGCGGCGCCTATCGGCGTCGAAGCGGTCTGGAGAGCGGTCTCTCGGAGACCTTGACCTGCGGTCAGGTTCATAACGGGAGTATCTCGAAGTCCTGCAAAGAATGCGCGGTCAGTAGGCGGCGCAAACGCGCTAGCGCAAAGGGCGACGGCAGCGGTAAAGAAGAGGAGGGGAGATATTGATGAATCAAGGCGCGCAATGACAGTTTCCATCAGGCGCGCGTTGGATTCAAAAGTCAAAAGAAGAGATAGTTGACACGTACATTGTGAATGACAGGCCGGCGGCCGTAGAGTACTACCCGTCCCGGCTGGTCTAGAAGACCATGCACCAGCGGGCAAAAGAAACAAGCGCCGCAAAAACTGTCAAGGTCGGACGGGCATCAAGTCGTAAGGCGATGTTTTTAAAAAAGTCTTATCGTTAGAGACGACTTATTTTCCTTTTTCGAGGCCAAGAGCCTCGCCAAAAGTCAAAGAGGTAGGTAGCTGGCGGTAATAGCGTGTCGTGTTTTTTCCCCCGGGGAAACCTCTCGAGGGAAAAAAGGCTGAGCGCAGTGGGGATGATCAGGGCGAGGAATGGAAAGGGAAAAAGCTGGGGCTGATCGAACAGCGACTGATAATCCGACGGTAGGAATGGGCCGTATTGTAGTAAGCGATAAACTCGAATAGAACTCGCTGCTCTGGGGCGGGAAGGACAAAAAAAAGAGAGTGAATGTGGATGTGTAGTGGTTGAGGTTATGTGGAGAGGAGGAGGACGGGAAGAGTGAGTTTGAAGGAAGATGAGCCGGACGCACGGGCAGCGCCCAATCCACGACCGGCAATGGCTCGTCACTCGTGGCTTGTTCTGCATCTGCATTCGCCCCTGCCCCTTTGGTGGGTGGGTTATTTCAAGGGTACGTACCTCCTCAAGGTACCTCTAAACATCCCTCCGCGTTGGTACCACGTTAAGGACTCTCTTTTTTTTCTCTTTTGTTTTCGGTTCAATGACCAGAGACTCAATAAGAGTATCGGGAGAGTTGAAAATTAGGTAATATCATACTCTTATTTTCAATATTCAACCTTTTGAAAAAGGAATACCTAATAACCTAAGCCATGTCGTAGAATATTGGCACGGGTAAACACTAACAACATTCTAGCTAAAAACTGTCAGTACATGTACGAGTGGTACCCTTACCCCCGAGCCTCATCTCAAATGTGGCTTCGAAATTCAAGGTGTGGCTGGTGAGACAATAAACCACAAGGACACTAACCCTAATCGGGAAACCTATTCTCGACTCCACCCTCCACCCCCAATCGGGTCCGGATCCACCAAGAAATGAGCGACCAGTGATTGTCGAGTGACCAACTATGAGCCACTAGACAACGGCCAAGGAAAATCTACGAGTAAGACGTACGACATTGTTAGACGTAGTGGAGGGGCAAAAAAAATTGGTTAATGGGGAATTAAAGAAGAAAAAAAAATCAAGAAAAAAAAAAACAATAAAAAGACGACGACTCATCCAAAGAAGGAATACTACATACATACTGCCAGTTGTCCACCCACACACTTCACCTAGAAGAAACAACACACGGCATTTAGCATCCAGCATCATTCACATTTACCCTGCAGCGTTACTTCTTTTTTTTTTTTTCCTCAGTGTCCCCCTCCTTTTATATCATCACCCCACCATACCATCATGGGTGACCAAGCTGGTGCCCCCTCTGGGGCCAAGGATGCTGTTCTCGTCAAGTCCGAGGCCATGCCTGATGACGCTCAAAAGGTCGAGGACTTTGACTTTAACCAGTTCAAGGAGCCCGTGACGGCAGCTGATCTGCTAGATGGTATGCGTCACATGGGATTCCAGGCATCGTCTATTGGCGAAGCCGTCCGCATTATTAACGACATGGTAAGAAGTACACGGGACGGATTTCAAGAGGAAAAGAAGAAGAAAACAGAAGGAGAAGAAAAAAAAGGAGAGCGTCTGACATAGAAAACACAGAGATCATGGCGTGACCCTGAAACCGGAGAAGGCACCACCATCTTCCTAGGTTACACATCCAACATGATATCCTCCGGACTACGCGGCATCTTCCGCTGGCTAGTAGAGCACAAGCACGTGTCAGCCATCGTGACGACAGCCGGCGGCATAGAGGAGGACTTCATCAAGTGCCTAGGCAACACGTACATGTCGTCCTTCAGCACCCCCGGCGAGGGCCTCCGAAAGCGCGGGCTGAACCGCATCGGCAACCTGGTCGTCCCCAACGCCAACTACTGCGCCTTCGAGGACTGGGTCGTTCCCATCCTGGACACCATGCTAGAGGAGCAGGAGGCCAGCCGCGCAACAGGCAACCGCGAGGACGAGATCAACTGGACCCCTTCTAAGATGATTCACCGTCTGGGCAAGGAGATCAACGACGAGCGGTCCGTCTACTACTGGGCCTACAAGAATGACGTACCCGTGTTCTGCCCGGCCATCACGGACGGTAGCCTGGGTGACATGCTGTACTTCCACACCTTCAAGTCTTCACCCTTGCAGCTCAAGGTCGACCTGGTCGAGGACATTCGTCGCATTAACACCATGTCTGTCCGCGCCAAGAGGGCCGGCATGATCATCCTCGGTGGTGGCGTGGTCAAGCACCACATCGCTAATGCCTGTCTTATGCGCAACGGCGCTGAGTCGGCCGTCTACATCAACACTGGCCAGGAATTTGATGGTAGTGATGCTGGTGCTCGTCCCGATGAGGCTGTCTCCTGGGGGAAGATTAAGGCGAATGCCGATAATGTCAAGGTATGTAAATCCTCACGCTTTTCTTTTTTTCTTTTCTTTCTTTCTTGTTTTCTTCTTCATCTAGTATTATGGCTCAAAAGAGAGAGAGAGAGAGAGAGAGAGAGAGAGAGAGAGAGAGAGAGAGAGAAATTCCAGTCAAATGGATGCTGACATGGATTATAAACACAGGTCTATGTGGAAGCCACCACTTGTTTCCCCCTCATCGTGGCCAATACGTTCGCAAAGGATGTGGGCAAGAAGGCTTAGCCCTTGACCCAAGAGACAAGATAGAGACAAAGAAACAAAAAAAGAACATAGAAAACAAAACATAATGCAAACAAACTCCAATCCATGCCTAAATTCCATGTAACAGCCTTACTACTCCTCCCATTCCAACTCGTAGTATTGTCCTTGAACATTTGCTTTCCAACGTTTAGATCCAGCAAGAACAAGGAAAAGAGGCATCCGCCAAGACATATCTGACTCCTTTCTGACGCCTTTGATCGAAAATAACAATAATAATAACCAAGGCTGCTGATGATTGTGAGGACAAGTGGTTGTTCGTAGTCGTCTCAAAGTGATGTGGGAAGCATCGTGGCACTCGTAGACTTGGGTTCCTGGCTCAAGCCGCTCTGAGAATTGGCCTGGATGTTGGTGGCAGCTTCGCGTTTCTTGGCGGCCAGGCTGTAAAGCATCCAGAACGCTTCGATGAGGGTATGCCTGTGCTTGGTCTCGACGCCATCCAGACCCTCGAGGAACTTGTGGTAATGGCAATTCTTGTTACGGCACATATTGACGCGCTGGTTGGCCTTTCTGTTTCTGAAGCTGTACTGCGTGCCATCGCAGCTGGGGTCACGAGGCTGACACATGTTGGAGAGGCTGTAATTGGTTTGGTCCCTGTTTTGTACCTGGGTAAGTCTGGTGACAGTTGTCGTTCAAATGTGAATACTTGATAGCGTTGTTGAGAATGATGTTGATAATGATGATGACGGATGATGATTAGTGAAGGAAGAAAAGAACGGAGTGCGTGAATTCAAGATTGTAATCTGTTTTGAGACGACGACAATGATGATGTAGACGGACAAATGTAAACAGCCAAACACAAGGTAAACATGACATGGACGGTCATATACATATACCTTTCAATCAAATAATAGGTTGTAGTTTAATAGTAAGATTTCGGATACTCGTAGATATACGCTTTGAGCAGCCGTCGTTCACGGAAAGCACCTAACTGAAAGTTTTTAAAACTGTACTGGAGCGAAGAAAATCGAGGAAACAGAACCTCCCCCCTCAGGGCTCCCCAATCAACGCCTTGAACTCCCCGAGCGCACCTTCCCAAGTCTCCCGCCCATCGCCCTCGGCCCAGACACCCACAGCCTCCACACCCGCCAAATCCTCCCTCATATGCTTCTCACTCGTCGTGCCATCAAGGACAGTCACGCCCTCGAGCCCCAGAACAAGAGAATAGTAAGCAGCAGGCAGAGAATCGACACCCGCACCCTTGGCCACCTTCACGACGGGCTCGCTCGTCGCCAGACTCGGGTTAGCAGACAGCGTCCAGAAGGACTGGAAGACGATGTCCTTCTCCCTGCAGAAGGCGCGCAGGAAGACTTCGTAGCCCGTGAGGTCGTGGAACCTGTTCTGCACCACGGCGGGCTTCACTCCCTCCGCACTGTCCCAGATGGTCTTGAGGACGGGCAGGGTGACGTTGGAGATGCCCAGGTTGCGGATGGGGTGGGGCGTGTAGGACGATAGGGTGGTCCAGACGGTCAGGGTCTCCTGCGGGGTGTTGAGGGGGGAGTGCAGTACCATACTGTCTATGTAGGGCTCTGCTCCGTCGTCACCGTCGTCAAAGGTGAAGGTCTGCAGGGACGACTGCACAGACTGGTGCACCTTGTCTACCAGGGGGGCGTCCATGTCGTATGGTGCCACGGAGCTCTGGCCGCCCGGTGCGGTGAATTTGGTCTGAATCTGCAAGAAGTGGGAGAGTGGTGAGATGAGAGTTGTGTGAAAATATAGTGAGAGTAAGAGAAAGAACTTACGAATATATCTTCTCGTCGGACGATGCCGTCTGATATGGCTCGGCGTATACCCGCCGCCACACCCTTTTCATCATAGTGCTTGGGCTGGGCGGCCGTGTCGATGCCCCGGAACCCATTGGTTATGGCCTTGTATACCAGGTCGGCTGTCTGCTCCTTCTTCCATGCTGTACCGTAGACGAGTTTCGGTATAGTCGTCTTCTTGGTGGCCGAGGGCGGGGAGTGGACGAGGCTCAGGTCGCGGGCCAGCCGTGAGGCCTGAGCTCCAATGGTTGGGGGTGGCATTATGTTGGAATTGAGTCGTCTTTTTTTTTAACCCCTTGTATAATTGGGGGTTTGTAGAAAAGAAAAAGGAAAAATGAAGATGCATGTAGTTTAAATTCAATATTACTATTACTTGACTATCCGTACTCTGATACAAGTATATGTGTCGCATTTGGAGGGTCCCGCTTTCGTTACGTGCCCCTACCGTTGCAAACGTGCACTTCAACCCCGCCTTCAGGAATATCAAATGTACATGCAGTAGCAGTACCAACAGCTTCGTCCTGATCGCAGCTTAGCTACCCTCATGTTGAGAAGTTATATGTACATGTACGCAGCTCAATTGAATCTACCTACCAATAGTGCACATGGGGAGACCACCGTGCAGACCCCTAGAGGCACAGGCGGCCTCATCTCTCTTGTACCAACAGCTGGAGCTAGGGGCGCTGAAAGCGAGCTACGTCATAAGCCTGCATGCAGCAGAGATTCCCACATGAGGTGCTCTCCATGTGCAGACAACCTTTTCGCAACAGCGTTATATTTGCCGCAATGCTATCCATAAACCGGGGGACTATATCCTAGTTCCTCCTTGAGACTACCCACTGGTATGCCTCGACTTTTTCAAAACTTCTCGGGCGGTATGATATCTGAATCTCCTGCGAGTCATCTCGGCGAACTTGAACATGCGTTACAGCATTGACATCCTCACAAGGAGTAAGAACATCAGGGTTGGTAAACACATTCTCAAATCGCACGACCTCGTCCCCTTCCCTCAACCCAGCCTGCGCAGCCCTTGAGTCCGGTTCCACCTTGGCAATGAATGTTTTCCCGTCCTCGTCTCTCTCTTCGAAGCCGACCTCGTACCTTTCCAGCTCCGTCTTCTGAACCGTCAGGTGCGGGCCAAGACTGTCAGCAGGAGGCACCAACAGCTTCCCGCCCGCCATCAGCTCGTACTCGTCTCTCGCGTCGGAACCGAGATCCCCCTCCAGAAGACTAAGAAGATCTTCAAGACCATGACCCTGACCCGACCGTGTGCGGTCCAGGAGACCTAGCATGACGTCGTCCATACTGCGCAGGCCATTCGACCTGGCCCGGATCAGTGCGTCCAACCGTACCAGGAAAAACATGCCCCTGCCGTACAGCGACATCTCGGCAAGATGGATTTCCGAGCTCTGGGCCTCGGCCTCTGCATTGGTGATGCCGACCAGGGGGTTGGTGTAATACGCAGCAGCCATGTTATTGACCCCCCGTGCAAACCGGTCGACGGTGAAGAGTCCGAACCGGAAGGGCAGCACCAGGGAATAATAATCCGCGACGCCCTCGACGTACCATGTGACTTCATTGTCATCACCATCGTCATCGTCATCGTCATCGTCATCGCTAGTCAGAGTCGGCCAGTTATGAATCATCTCATGGGACAGGAGAGCCTGGAAATTCTCCCAGGTGTCGCCGCTCCCCGGGATGTAACTAAACATCAGGGAGCGCAGAAGGGCCGCGGCGCCCGTCCCTGACCTCACTGGGCTTGCCCTCATGAAGATGCTACATACCGACTCTGTATCCCGGAAGAAGCCCTGCATGTGTCCGAAGAGAGTCTGCGTCCACTTTGCCAGCTCGACGACGTCAAAGTCCGGCTCGCCGAACCAGTGGAAGCCGAAATCTCCAGTGGGTGGGAAACTGCAGAGCGCCGGCCCGACAGCGAAGTGGCTCTCCAAGAGGGTCTTTGTGCTTCCGGTCTTTGCAACGACGCCTGGTCCCTCGCCGTGCGTCCACACAGCGCGCGTGCCGTCCGGCGTCTGACTCAGGTCCCAGTCTAGCTGGATGTCGTACGTCTTTTCGTCCCCGGGGGGCAGCGCAAAGACAGACATGCCAGCACCGTTGAGGCCGTCGTGATCCCGACGGAGGTCTAGGAGCGCCGCGGTGGGCTGCCCGATGTTGTTGATGTGCGTGGCGCTGTATGTCACGGTCACGTCGCCTGTTGTCTGTCGTGTGACTCTCCACTCGCGGTCGCCATCACTGGTCGTGCTATCCTTTGGGATGAGAGGTATCTCGCCGTTGGCGTCTGAAGCCTGTACTGCGTTGACGCCTGTGTAAGGCTGGACTGGGTGCAGTTCGCTGAGATCTTGAATGCTGACGAGGGGTTGGTCGGTCGTCAGGTCGGGCTTCTCGATGACCAGGCGCACGTCGAGGGACTGGGGTGTTTTGCCATTGTATTTTGGGGAAATTGTGATTTTGAGAGACGGACGGGATGGACTTGTAGACATGATGGGTTGCAAGGAAGCACGTAGCGTCGTTGTTATATGTCACTGCTCCTGGTATTTTTCATCTTCACTTTTTATTTGAGATTTACCTAGTACTTATAGAATGGGAACTGAGTGAAATACGCAATTGCGAAAGAGAAAAAGAGGAAAAAATTGGCCAGGCTCGTCGTATCGAGGCCCGTAAATCCAGAGGCACAATGCGGAGTACTGAGTCACCGCCGGAGATTTATACACATATGTCACCAATACTCACCATATTGTTCACCGTGACCTTTTGTTCTGGAAACTAAGCAGTACTTTGAAGAATGGAAGCTGAGTGCAATATGCAATTACGAAAATTTGGCCAGGCTCGTATAAAGTCCCGTAGATCTAGAGACACGGTAGTGAGTCACCGGCGATGATATCTTGGCTCGCGTCGTGCGTCTGGCTCCGCAGTGATTTCTGGGCCCGCGATCATCGTTGTGTATACGCACGGATGAACAGGTTGAACATGAACGTTCATAAGGAAAAGGACATTGAGAAATCATCAGACTCTTGCAAAAAGCGCAAAGAGAACTCCACATTCAAAAATGTATAAGCAGTCATCACGGTAAAAAGAAAAGTGTATACAAAAAAATAGAACAAAAAAGCAAAAAATAAATGATGAGACTGGGACTTGAACCCAGGAGGATTGCTCCATCAGGAATGATTGCTAAGGTAACCTTAACCTGACGCCATAACCAACTCGGCCATCTCACCAAGAACTGATTGTTGAAGGGAGGAGTGTAATACTAGTATAAGAGGGGTTATTCTCATTTCTCATTCCCAACTCATTCTCCAAATTCCCACGACGTCCTCTTGAGCTCTCTCTCTATTCTCATGACCCCGCATCGTCATGGCGGGGCAATGGAATAGCTATCAGGAATTTTGACACTCAATCAAACTGTACTCAATAGGACATCATGTTTACGACTGGTAGTTTTTGGGATATGAAACAGTAGTACAGCTCTAGGTGAATATGGAATAACACCATTACATCTTTCAAGTTTGTCAATTCTATTCCGATGTCGGGAGTTGATGGTTGATTCCCCTCCCACTTATCTTGTCTTTGATATATTGACATCACACATCCCACCACTCTCTCCTCCCCATAACCTCTTCACATCAAACGTACGAGAAACTCACTTCCACCAAAATGTCCACCCCTTATACCCTGAAATGGGGCATCATGGCCACCGGCGGCATCGCCGAGAGTGAGTTAAACCCCACGCTACACCCATCCACCCGGATCACCACACATCTACAAGCTGCCCAGTGCCATCATGTCCATGGCAATACTGACCATGAAAAAAAGCCTTCACCAAGGACCTTCTCACCAACCCCTCAATCCGCGGAGTAAACGACGTCAAGCATGAGATCGTCGCCGTGGCATCATCCCGATCAGCCGACAGCGCAGCCAACTTCATCAAGCGCATCGACGGCCCGGCCTCAGCCAAGACGTACGGCTCGTACACAGATCTCGTGGCCGACCCGGCCGTCGACATCGTCTACGTGGCCACCCCGCACAGCCACCACTTCCAGAACGCGATGCTGTGCCTCGAGGCGGGCAAGAATGTGCTCTGCGAGAAGGCGCTCACCGTCACGGTCGCCCAGACCAGGAAGCTGATCGAGACGGCTAAGGCTAAGGACCTGTTTCTCATGGAGGCTGTGTGGACGCGCTACTTCCCTCTCAGCATCAAGGCGAGGGAGCTGGTTACGTCTGGTGCCATTGGCAAGGTGTATCGTACTATGGGTGAGTTTTCAACTTTCCCTCCTCTAGTCGTCCCCCTTTCTCTTCATTTTTTATACTTTGATGTATTTTGATGTATAATGTCTGACACACACATTCAGCCGACCTGAGCTTCAGTAGCAGCAAGCCCGACGGCACACTAGACTTTGACCCATCCAACCGGATGATCAACGTGGACCTCGCGGGCGGCGCCCTCCTAGACCTAGGCATCTACTCGCTGACCTGGGTCTTCCAGACGCTGTACCACACGCAGCAGCAGGAGACCAAGGAGACGCCCAAGGTGGTGGCCGCCATCAACAAGTACCCTGACACGGGGGCGGACGAGCAGACGTCCATCATCTGCCAGTGGCCCGAGAGCAACCTGATGGGCATAGCCACGACGAGCCTACGCGTCAGCAGCGACCCGGACGACAAGCACACTGCCGGGCCGGCCATCCGCATCCAGGGTTCCGAGGGGGAGATTCAGGTCTACGCTCCCGCCTACAGGCCGCTCAAGTACAAGGTGGTTCGGAAGGATGGTGATGGTGCGAGTGCAGCAGTTGTAGACTGCCCTATCCCATCGGACCCTGAGAGAGGTGGCTGGGGTCACGGCATGTTCTGGGAGGCCGACGAGTGCGCCAGGTGTCTGCGGGACGGGAGGAAGGAGAGCGAGACTATGCCGTGGTCCGAGAGCATTGCCATTATGCAGACCATGGATGAGGCCCTGGCTCAGGGTGGCGTGGTGTACCCTCGCCTCATCACGACGGATGTATACGACGCCAAGAGCCCTCTCAACACGGGTAACCAGTAATTTAGTCCATGAGTAGTGAACTTGTTCATTACGCCCAGAGAGTAGGGGTGGAGAGGGGGGAAGGCCTTTTGCCACTCCGAAGAACCGCCTTTTTTTTCTTCTGGTTCGGTGATCCGTACACCTAGGTATGCTCGGTTGAACTATCCTTGGCTTTGAGAGACCCTTGGTTCTCGAGAGTATCCCACTCTGTTCGAGAGAGAGAAAATATAATACACCGAGATTGCAACTGGTCCGTCATGGTTGGTCTGACATGGTCTGGCATTTACTTCTTACCCTCGATTGGACCCCAACACACACACACACACCCCTCCCCCAAGTAAGAAAAATTGTTCATCCCAATATCATCTGTTCGATTTGTTATTAGCGGATATCATTCTGGGGTGTGAGACATTTGATCAAGTTGACTACGGAGTATTATATGATGGACATATGATGAGAGCTATATCTATTAGTACGCGTAACATGATGGGGGAGGGATGTGTCAGAGGGTGTGAGGGATGTGAGAGGGAGTCAAACATGGATGTTGCATAAAGAAGTAATGAAAGAAGAGGTTCAATGTTGTTTGACGCGTGTGGGCCAGAAGATGGTTGACTCCATACATGTACGTGGTATTGCCTACAAGTAGATGGTTCTGCAAGGAAGTTGAGCGCGTTATTGACCCATGTTCTATCCTGTATGGGCGGAGTATCGGAGTGTGTGTATACGGGCTCAGTCATATAGGGTGGATGCTTTGATGGGTACATAGGGTGAGAGAGGAGGGGGAGGGGAAGAGTTGAGATCACGGCTCAAAGTAGAGCTAAGAATTTGAAGAAAAGAGAGAAAGAAGAGAAGTAGGATGGACCATGGGATGGATCATGGATCACGTACATGTACAAGTTTTGAAACAATGCAACCTTGGGCGATCGGAAGGACGGAGACAGTTCCCCAGTTCATGCAACTCGTTTGCCAGATTGACCCTGGATCCCTGTTTTGTTGTACGTAGTTCGTTTTTAATATTGTTCCTCTTGTCTTTGATTCCTTGGTGGTAGTAAGAAAGAAAGAAGGAAAAAAAGAAAAGGGTACAAAACTGTCAAGTTTTGAATGCCGAAGCATGGGGGACGAAACATTGCCGGGGGTTGATATCAAGGGGGGGGAGGGGTGTATATAGTCCTATGGGATGGATGGAGGGGAGAGGGGATCACTGATTGACAAGATTGAAGCCAATGAGTACTCCGTACTAATACTCGTACAAGACGTAAAGTGGCAATAAAGATCCCAAGTTCTAGATTTTGACACTAGTGTTTGAGATTGACAAGTCTCTTTTCCTCTCTATTCAAAGAGAGATGGTAAATAATAACTTGGCCGAAATTAAAGAAATCATCTCGTGTTATGCGATTTGAATGGAGATGATATTGACCAGGTTCATGACTAGGAGCTTGTACCTGGATGTACGAGTAGAGGTACTTGGTTGTAGCCTCCATCCAGTGTGATAGTGATTGATGAGGTACCTGTAGTTGCTGTAGACCCCCCCAGCTCAGGGCCTTGAACGCGCCAATCCATCGCATCATCACACCTCCCCTCATCCGCCCCGCCCCACTCCGCCCCGCTCATTCTTGACACTTTCACACTTTTTCTTTTTATCCTCTTCAATCTTTCCTTTTTGTCCCCCCCCAATCTACCCTGTCTCTTAAAGGTTTTCTTCTCATCAACCTTGCAAATTATATATCCCCGGCACATCCATCAGAGCAGACGATCCAATGAGAGACGATACAGGGAACCATGGCGCATAATACTTCATCTCCCAGGGCGGCTGATGTTGTTCACACTACCGCCGCGAGTACTCATGACGTGGTGGGGGGAGGAGGAGGAGGAGTAGGAGGGGCATCAGCATCAGCATCAGAGGGGACGACGACGACGACAACAGAGGGGCAGCAGCAATCAACAGTACCGGAAGACGACGACAGCGCCCCATCATACGAGGATACACATGTTCACGCAGTATACGACGCGATAGCACCGCACTTCTCAGCGACCCGGCACAAGCCGTGGCCGCGCGTGGCCCGCTTCCTGACAGAGCTTCACCCCGGTTCCATAGGATTAGACGTCGGCTGCGGCAACGGGCGGTACATGTCCGTCAACCCCTCTGTGCACATGCTCGGTTCCGATCGTAGCGAGGCACTAGTTCGTCTGGCAAGAGAGTCTACGCGAACCACTACTACTACCACTGGTAGTGGCAATGATGAAGAAGGAGAAGGCAAAGAACAAAGCAAAGTAGGCCAGACCAGAGACATTCACGTCGCCGACAGTCTGAGCCTGCCCTTTCGCAATGGAGCCGTCGACTTCGCCATGTCCATCGCCGTCATACACCACATGTCCACGCCCCAGCGTCGTCGGGACGCCGTATCGTCCCTGCTGGCCGCCGTCGTGCCCCGCGGACCCGTCCTGCTGTACGTATGGGCTCTGGAGCAGGCTGACTCCAGGCGCGGCTACCATCCCGGCTGCGACCAGGATACCCTCGTCCCTTGGGTCATGCGCGCCCCCAAGAACAAGGTCAAGGGTCAGAAGGGCCAGAAGGGTCAGCAAGGCAAGCAGCAGCAGCAGCAGCAGCAGAACTCCCCTCCCCCCCCTCCCGGGGATGATGTGAACAAGTCTGAAAATGGTACAACGTATCATAGGTACTATCATCTGTATAAGGAGGGAGAGCTGGAGGCTGATGTTCGCGCCGTTGGTGGCGTCGTCATTGATGCCGGCTATGAAAAGGATAACTGGTGGGTCGTCTGTACAAGGGAAGGTTGATGCTCTTTTCCATTCTCATCAGATGATGCTACTACTATTACTTTTTTATTCTTTTCCCTTGATACGACCGACCCTTCTCTGACTTCTTCTTTCACGAGTACATACGAGTGTACGTACTTTTGATACGACACTTCTCTGCATGAATCACGATATAACATGACACACACAAGACATTTGGGTTTTTTTCAGAAACCGGCATATAAACTACCTAGCATCTACTCCATAGTTTAATAATACCAGTATGAGTATCTATACATGAACTTGAATCATCCCCGGTCCATCATCACCCATCACTTTTTTTTCCTGATCATCATCATGATCCGGGCGCACTAAAGCGCCCAACAAATACCCCGAATACCATGTCATTAACTAGGAAGTACGAGTACTACTACGAGCAGTTATTGCCAGGTACTAACTAGTAACTACTGCCAGTACGTCGTATTTTACCGTTACAACAATACCCTGGTAGCATCCTTGTCCATCCCTGCCACGATACCCGGATATCCACCCGTCAGGGCTGCTGTCAACGGCGCGTCTTCCGCCTTGTCTCATCCAACTTGTTCAAGGATCATCACACGGAACTCAATCCCCGAGAAGGGTAGGTTTTTTTTTTTTTTTTTTTTTTTAA
>FYEV01001818.1:239438-285115 GCA_900188565.1 Geosmithia flava
CCTCGTGATTCCTTATCCATAACAATCCGTATTCCTAATATTAATCCGTATTGTACTATTGCGAGCGGGTGTCGATATCACCTGCTTCTGCGGAGTATCATCTGCTTTTGTTTCTGTTTACGAGTTGACGATATTACAGCAGTCTTCTCTTTCCACTTTCCCTGAATGACCCATGATGTGGTATGCTCATCAGAGTCTTTGCCATGATTCGAAAATCAAGAAAATCAGTTAAAACGTTTGTGTGATACAAACATGTCTAGAATGTGCCGCCACTGACGTAGCAGTACTAAATCCGGCGAGAGATGGGGAGAGATGGAAGATTACTTAGTAGTACTACGCGACGACGCGATTCACAGGTAGTACAGGTAGTATACCAGTACGAAAAAAGTAATTAAAAGGCGCCTAAATGTTACGGAGCAAATACCCTTACAGAGTAGCATGGCGGCAACATGGACCATATCAGTCACAAGTTATGGTGTGAGGGGGGGAGGAGAAGGGGAACGAGTCATGAAGGTTGTCATTCTTTCCCCAGGCGCCCATTTCATAGAGTAGCGGGCCGACCACACTATGAAACTTTTTTTTTGTTCCCTCTTTGTTGCTCTCTGTTTCCGGTATGTTTTTGACAACCACTAGATCACCACTAAAAGTAGTTGATGACATTTGTTGTTGTTGTTTACTCTTTTGGTTTTCATCGTCTTTTGTTTTGTGACCACTGACGCCCATCCACTTGGATATATGCGCCGGCACCAGGCTGCCGGATCAACCCTACCAGGTTGTAGCCAAACCCCGGTCTCATACACTGACGCGGCCACTACGAGTACGGGGGTTTCCTTTTCCCTGCCTGGGGGCTGCCGCCCGGGACCCTCCTTGTCCTGCGCCTCTTTTTCTCTTGGCCGCCCCCAAAGAAAGAAAAGATGATTTTTATTTTCTTCTTCTTTTTCTTTTTTTCTACAAGCACGAGTAGTCCGCTGTGATGAAACACGCTGTTGCCAGGTTAGCGCAGCCCTTATGGGGGGGAGGGGGGGAGAGGAGGATTAGTAGTCGTAGCTGTTGGTATACCCATTGGTATACCTGTTGGTATTATTTCTTACTGTATCGAAGGAAAGACCGATCGTGGCAGGTACAAAATAGTAACCTGGGGAGGGGAAACGCTCCTTCCCTCGGTCTCTCGGTTTCCTTCAAAGAGGTATCCTCTCCACTTATTCCCATCCATTCGGAACATGTTCATCTTCCTATTGGTGTTTGTTTTATCCACACACACACATACACACTTGTAAGAGTACGAGTAATACGTCGTCGTCAAGAAAGAAAGAAAAAAAAAGGACCAAAGCGCCGTTGCTCTGCTCCTTCCCCTGCATGTCGTAGCTCCAGGAACAAGTGTAGCACGAGTACATGTACCATTGTACCTTTTCTCTCTCTCTCTCTCTCTCTCAGCCTTCAGGTACCAACCCCTCCTTACTGGTATTCGGAAGATGGCCAAGTGGGTCCCCGGATCCACCGGCCTACCACATGCAGGAACCTGGCGCGCTTTGTTCCGTTACGGCGGTTGGTTGCTTGCCATTCATGCCACTTTGGTAACCGCCGCCGCGTACCTGAAACGAGAGGCGTAAAGTATAGGCAATAATTCATGTACTCGTAGAGGAAGAGAAGAGAAGGAAAAAGAAATGGGAACAAGAAGAAGAAAAGGAGAATACAATGACTCCATCATGGACTAACAGCATCTGTCATCCTCCTACTAAAAAAGGACAAAGCGTTGGTCCATCATGTTCTCGACTTTTTTTTCATGGTCCACTGCTCTTTTTGCCTTCTCTGAGCTCTCTCTGTCTCCGAGTCTCCCTCTCTATCCCTCCCTCATGCCGATACCCGTCAAGACACGCTTACCGTTACAGCCTGTCTCGTCGTTTCGTCATCTTGTTTCTCCTTTTTCCGAACCTTGGTCCCCCCTCTCCTTTACGAATTGTACTCCGTAGTAGTATTCGTATTACCTGTGCCTGTAATGGTGCTACTACTACTATTACTCCGTACAGCCTTCAGCCTACGGATACGGCAATTTTAAACAAGATGGTACTATGAAAACTAATCGGCTTAGCTCTACGTCGTTTCCCCGGAAGCCACATGTCTGATGATGCGAATAACAAACAATTATCTCCACGATACAAGATTTTCCTTCTCTCTCTCTCGCCCACTTGACAATCAAACCCGATCTGTACTACCAGATGAACAGCGCACACTTTTTTTTCTTTCATCGGCGCTGCCCATCTGCCACGCCAACCGATCAAATCGGGGGTCCCACGTCGTTCTCTTGTCCACAAAACTAGCAGGGGGGGGCCATCTACGGAGTACTGAATGTGCTTTTGATACTTGTACAGCGTGAGTACTCGTACCTCTCAGGCGGCCTCCGCAGTTGCATCCGGCGCGTTTTGGCCCCCCCTCCCCAGCCACCCTTGTCAATGTTCCCACCCCCAAACGCGTCCAAAGTCCGTTTATTTTCTCACCAAAAATAAAAGCCCAGTGCAAATCATTCTCAGGGAAACTAAAAAGAGAAAGAATCTCGACCAGGGTCCCGGGCAGGCAACGTGTTTTTGCTCAGCAGCTAGTTGGACTTGGTGGGAGATCCTTTAGATGAATCTCTTCCTTCCCTTCCTCCCTTGCTTTCTTGGCCCTTTTCTTAGTCGTAATCGTCCTTGTCCGGATGCAGTTGTTTTTCAGGTGGCTGAGTGAGAGAGAGAGAGAAGGTCGAGATTCATTCAATCAATGCTACGTGTGGATTGCGCGCAAACTCCTTCTCACAATTCGTAAACGCCTACTCCGTACTCTCACGAGTAAGCTATTCCCTCTTGGCATTACACCGCTTCTAGTAGGAGACAAAGGCAGCATGGTCCGACCGACGAACAAAAGAAACGGTTTTTCAGGTACACACGCACTATTACACATGCGCTACTGCTACAGGTACACATGCACTAGATACAGGTGCACTACACTGACAGGTTACGTGAGTCACAATGGAGACTGCCCTACTCCGTACACAACGCAACATCGACCGCGGGCATGCAGAGATTTTTCATTCTCTCTTATTACACATCTACAGACTAATACAGTCCACAGATACCTGCACGAGTATTACTCGGTCTTATAGTGTATACATGTGATGCTAAATCCTTATTCGTGTCAAGCCCAATGAGAATCAACGGCTGTCAAGTTTCAAATGGCAAGTCCCGCCCAATGGCTCTTTGTTGTAAATCGCTCACATGGAGGGGGACCACACACACTCACTCCAAGTACTCACACACACATTCACATCACCACTAACCACCGAGGAAAATGTCATAAGCCTCAATCCACATGTGTTATAATATCCACCGCCAGCCCCCACGGAGAATGACCACGTTTTTTTTTTCTTCTCTCATCACCACTACTCAAAGACGAAAAAAAAAATTCTTTCGGTAAAATTCTCCGGTCAGAGTCAATCTCATGACACAAGTTCATAACGGGTGGATTGAAAATCTCTTCTTCTTTTCTCATCTTGCCCTTTTTTCGCCTTCTAGTTTGACACCTACTAATTACATGTACTAACTAACCCCTTTGGTTACCTTCTCGACTCTTCTTCCCACATCTCCCTTGATACCTCTACCTCTCTTTGCCCGACTACCTGTACGATCCGGGCAAACTATGACGCTGGTCGAGAGGCCCGTGTGACCTGATTAATATTACTGCCACTACGTAGTTGGTCATTTGCAACTCTTCTTTTTTACAGCTGTCGTCTGTGCTGGCCATATGAGCTGGCAAACCTTGCAAGGAATGTTTGCCTAGTACACTGATAAAAAGCAAGAAAACAGTTGAATGACGTAGCAGAAAGGGAACCAATTTCGTATTAGATACTCGTATTATGAGATTAAACTATACGAACCGATGAACAAAAAAATCTCGTCTATCCAAATGCCGGCGGTGAAATTTGCAGATGCGGATACAGGGTATTATTGCTTTTTGACGTGATACGAAGAAAAGAGTGTACACCTGGCCAACGCCAACTCATTGTGCATGCATGTCTTAGAAGGAAGGGGGGGGAGAAGGAAAGAGGAGACAAAAGTACGGATACATGCAGAAAAGTCTATTAGGTAAACTGTGGAACAGGAAGGAAAAGAGCGGCAGACAAAGAGCAAGAAAAAAAGAAGAGGATGGAAGACGGGCGAAGTAGGTATCATAGGAAGTGCAAAAAGAAAATGCAAAAAAAAAGAAATAATGGATCGTTGGACGAACAGGGAATCGAACCCTGGACCTTTCCCAATCAAGCGGTTCATCTCATAGGAGACAAGGTGCTAAGGGAAAATTATACCACTAAACCATTCGCCCTGCGATTGATGATTTTCTTAGCACAATACAGAACTATTAGACCAGCCTGCAGCATTGTCCTCGCGTGCTGGTTTTGAGAGAGAGTGGGAGAGGAGGATGAGAGCGAAACCTGTAAATGTGCAAATGGTAATGTATCGAGGAGGATTCTGGCAGGAAGTGTCCTTTCGTGAGAACTTTTGATATACCCAGGGCATCCTTAGTCAGAACCGTGGTTGTACCTGCCTGGTCTGGTCATACTTCCTTCCATTATGCCACACGTACCTGCCCTCGCGTGCCCTCGACAGTCTCTCTGCCCGTCAGGTAGAGCGTTGAAACAGTACCCAGCCCACTTCCCTTTGCCCCTAAAAAAACAGAGCCTACTGCATCATCTTATTTTGAACAGCCTCACTTTGCAAGCCTTGATTCGTACAGGTAGCAAGAATGATGCCTCGTTTACCACTTAGCCGCGTGCTGTCAACCAATACAAACCCTGGTCAGCACCGCCTGCCCAATACTGCATCTGCATATGCGGCGAGGCTGATTTCAGACCCCACACAAGGAATCTTTCGACCATGAGGTTAATAACGACTGGGACGGCATTTGCTATTATCATGGCCGTTGTTCGAACAAAAGAGAAAAGGAAAAAGAGACATCTCCCATTGTTTGACGATACGGCGTGCCCGAAATGTCTGGTGAACTGATCAAGGCCTCTCTCGGAATGTCGATGGCAAAGGCTTCCCTGCCCAAGCCAGACCACCGCCTCGCCGCGGCAATCCGTCAGTTTGAGGCCGACTTATCAGCCGACCAGAGAGCCACCTTCAAGCTGTCCCAGAAACAGTCGCGCGAAACACCCCCGGATGTCCACAGCGTCATGCAGTTGACCGCCGAGGTCGATCGTCGCGTGTCGAGTCGGGTCAGCGACGGGTGCTCCCGCGGCACACTCTTCGTCAACGTGCTTCTAGCTGTTCAGAGATTCGCCGCCATAGGGGATGTGGTGGTGGGCGGATCCCAGAACATGATCGCCTGCGGCGTCTGGGCCATGGTGCGGGTCATGTTGTTTGTGAGTACGATTCCATCAAGGAAAGTCTCCTTGTCCTCTTTCTAATTCTGCGTGTGTCTCCGCATAGTCGTTTGCTGGAAGATCTTCGTGGTTTAACAAACTGTCCGAGGTCTTCATGACGGCTGGTCGGTCGGCGCCACGTTTTGAAGACATGGCCGCCGTCTATCCACGATCCAAGAGGCTACAGACGTGTCTTTCCGAGTATTTCCTGGCCCTTGTCAAGATGTGCCACGGCATACTGAAGTCGTCGCAAAAGTCGGTCTTCTCTCAGCTATTGTGGTCGGAATCCGACGTCAAGGCCTACCAGTCGGAGCTCGAACTCTCTGGAAAATTCATAGAGCAGGAGATGGGCCTCTTGACGGCGCGGAATGTGAACGAGCAGGGGAACTTTCTTTCCAAGTTTTCTGAGTCCGAGGCTCAGCGCAAAGAAGAAGAAAACCGGAAGCTCATTCTCGACGCCTGCTCGACGTACGACTATCGGTCATTGTGGAAAGAAGTACGCAGACGTGGGAACACGGACTGGTTCACCTCGCAGGATCAATATCGTTTCTTCAAGACCGGCGGCGACCCGTGCACCCTTCTGTACTCGGGAAAACTTGGATCTGGAAAATCAGTTGCACTGGCAAACATGGTCGACGACCTCCATCTCAACCAGGAACACAGATGGCCCGTCGTATACTTCTTTTGCCGAGCCGACGAACCCGAAAGCCTCAAACACCGTACCGTCATCGGCTCCTTGGTTAGGCAATTGCTGTTCACGGTTCAAGGGTTGACTACACCATTCGGCGAGACTACTGATTTACTGACCCTTGATTGTGAACACATACTCCAGTTGCTGCTACACAACCTTGGCTCCGACAAAAAAGCCTACATTATCCTCGATGGTCTGGACGAGTGCGACCCTGAACACGCACGGAGAATTATCCTCGATTTGAAAAGTATCCAAGCTCTGAGCCCAGTGTCCATATGTCTCTCATTGAGACCAGAGCCACATAGCGCGTCGTGGGTGCAGCTCAAACAGCTCACGAGACCGATCACCCTATTTATTCCCGAGGACAACCCCGATATTGCAGAATATATCGAGGCGGAGCTCTACAAGCGGGTAGATTCCGGGGCATTGAAGCTAGGTGCACCAGAACTAGTCCTCGAAATCCAGGATGCCTTGCTCGAAGGGGCACAGGGAATGTTCCTATGGGTAGTTCTCCAAATCGCCTCACTCTGCATGGCCAAGACGGACAAGACCATTCGCCAGGCCCTCGTCGACCTCCCAAAAGACCTCCCGGGGATATTCTCCCGCATTCTACAGCAGTCAGCGACACTCGGAGAGGAATACCAGAGGCAGACACTCGAGTTGGTCACTGCGGCCTGCCGCCCCCTGACGACGGGTGAGCTACGCGAGGCCCTGGCTGTTGTCCCGGGAGATAACGACTGGGATCCGGCGCGAATGCCCAACGACATGCATGCTGTGCTGGTATGCTGCGGAGACCTGGTAATCGTGGACGAGGAGGCCGAGTCAGTGAGACTGGTTCACCCCAGCGTGAAGAAATTCCTGCACAGGGAGCTAAATGTGGCAGGCATGTCACCAGGTGCTCTAAAGTTGAGCGCCGAGGATGCAAACAAGGCGATGACTGCCGTCATCGCCACCTACTCAAATTACGGCGTTTTCGATACGCAGCTTGCTTCGACCAGTACGGTACCTCAGCCCCAGCAGTATGACGAGATCCCGAGCAAAGTATTTGGGTCTGTTTTTGGCTCTGGAAGTACTAGAAAGCTCGCATTGAGGCTTTTGAGGTCTCGTGAACAGCCGACCGTGGATCTTCGAGACACTTTGACGAGGGTAGCTGCTGGTCCCACAATACAACCTGCCGTGAAGTTTCTCTTCCTCGTATACGTTCAGGCCTACTGGCATCAACACGTTTTTCAAGAACCAGAGATGGATTCTGATACTCACAAAGCGTTCAGACGAGCGGTAGGCCGAGAAATACTCAAGATAGACAAGGAGGATATTCTTGGGAATACGCTTTTGCATCGTGCTATCGAACAGAGAAACGAAACTTTTCTGCGGATTGCGATGAATACTAGAATCCATGCTCAAGTGGCTGATTTGATGGGGAGCACCCCGCTGATATGGGCCGTCAAGAGAGGCTTTACGGAAGTGGCACACCAACTGCTTGGGAGTGACACGCACGTCAATGAAGTGGACTTTCTCCACCGAACTCCTTTATCATGGGCTGCCACAATAGGCCATTTGCCAACGGCGCAACTGCTGATCCATCATGGGGCGGACATCGAATCGCGTAACGATTACGGACGCACGGCTCTCTTACAGGCTGCAATGAACGGCAATTTGTCAATGGTAGAGCTCTTACTTGATCGAGGAGCGGACATGGAATCGCGCGACAAGCACTATCAGACAGCGCTCTTGTATGCTGCAAGGAATGACTGCGAATCTATAGTGCTGCTCCTACTCGAGCGGGGAGCAGACATTGAATCGCGTGACGCAGTTGGCCAGACAGCGCTCTCGTTGGCTGCAAGAAACAACTGGGAAGCTATAATGAAGCTCCTGATTAGAAGGGGCGCGTCGCTCAACACGGCTGACTCATACGGACGCACTCCGCTGATGTGCGCGTCCTTGGAACAGAGCGCATCCACGGCGCGGGTGCTCCTGGACGCGGGCGCAACTGTGAACGTCGAGGACAAGGTTGGCTGGACGCCGCTGTCACATGCTGCCAGCAGAAGCAGCCATTCCGTGGCGAAGCTGCTGATTGACAATGGCGCGATTCTCGACTGGAGGAACAACTCCCAGCGCACGCCGTTGATGCTGGCCTCCATTGCGGGCAGTGAATCCGTCGTGAGGCTGCTCCTCGACAATGGCGCCTTTGCCGGCGCAAAGGATAAGAACGGTCAAACCTCGCTGTCGTTTGCAACCAAGGATGGGCATGGCGATGTGGCCAATTTGATCCGGCGCCGTCAGTCTGCGTGATTCTGGCAAAAGGCTTGGATTGAAAACTGTTGGCCCTGGATGGAGGTCAAGACGATAGGATAGTCCGGGGGGTGGGGTTTATATCTTGATGTGTGTGTGTGTGTGTGTGTGTGTGGAGAACAGAGGTCAGGGGGGAAGATGGATGCATATGGCCTACATAGGCGACACTCACTGTCTACCATTGTATATTATACAGACTCTTCATATTTGGGAACAGTCCATCGTTTGCCGAATCGCTTCGACCTCAAGTTCAGTTTCATCTGGATCTCACATTCATGCGTGGGCTCAGCCTGAGTGCTGCGGGTGCCGTCACCTTGCGTTGATTGTTCCAGGCAGCTGCCATGCACTATCGATGTCAACTTGGGCGATGGAAGGCACTGTGCAGCTGTGCTTTCTTTTTTTCTTCTCTGTCTTTCTCTGTCTTTCTCTTTTTCTTTTCCCGCGACGAGAGAGCTCAGACTATTTTTCCCACGAGAGAGAGAAAGGAAGTATTCACATCTCTCATTCTTTCAAGTTTCAAACATCTCTTTGGAAGCATCACCGTTCTATCCTTCTAGTTCCAAACATCTCTTTTGCAGCATCCCCGTTACCACAACCCCCCCTCTCGACCTCCCCCCGCCAGTGTACGTCGACATTGAACAAACGACGAGACCATCACCACCATCATGGGCGTTGACGACATGGAAGTCGACGACATGGAAGTCGACGACAGTCGGAAACACCTGGAAGCTCATTTGGAGTATTACAAGGACGACCTGGAGGTTCTGCACGCCACTTCGATGCATCTCCAAGCGCGTCCAGCACACGAGCCGGTGGAAGACGAGTCATCCGAGTACTCCATCCGGGTGGCACTAGCACGGGAGGTTGTGAGACGCATCCAAATACCTGGCGGTGGTCTCACCAACATCGGCCTCTCCTGTCTGATGAACCTGCCAACGCGCCGCCTGCATGAGATGTCAGAGATGCTGCAGGAATGGACCCTGCGTACCGACAACCCCCTGGTGCTGGCCACGCCTTCCATTCTGGAATCGGTGCGCTACGCCGTGTGCCAGTTCTTCTCATTGATAGTGATGGAAGGAAATCCGCAGCCACACGAGGGTCACGTCACCGGATCGGTCTCACCCCCTGTCGACAGGCAGTGGGATGTCATGGATATGGCGATGGAACGAGAGGGTGGCAAGTGCCTCGTCACAGGGTCGCCCTTCAACAGGGCCGTGTGCCACATCGTACCGTTCGTCTGGAACGACAGCTACATACACTGCATAGGCACAGCCAGGACGCTCTCCCTGCTGCAGCTCTTCTTCCCCTCTGGGGCCGACTACAACCACACCGTCCACGACCTCACAGATCATCCGGGCTGCGCGGACAGGATCTAGAACGTCATCTGCATCAGCCACGAGCTCTTTACCTTGTGGAGAAGGGGACACTGGGCTTTCAAATATCTTCGCAGGAAAGTTGACAACGGCAACGGCAACGATGGCAACGACAACGACGAGGATGATGACAGCGACGGGAAAAACAAGGGACGCAAGACGGTGGTGACGATTCAATTTCACTGGATGCGCCTCCCCACCGGCTGCTGTCAATACAGGATGAGGCCTTTGGATATCGTCAAGAGCTGGGGACCTGCTGCCCATCTTCACCAAAGGCTGCAGCCCAACTACAACGTCGTCCACAATGTCGTGACCAACCGTCCTATCCGCACTGGCGACACGTTTGACGTGGTGCTGGACTGGGAAGATTCCTTCAAGTTTATCAGTGTGATTCAGCTGCAGTGGATCATGATCAACATGGCGGCCATGGCGGGGGCTGCAGGGCACCCTGAGCTTTTGCTCTGAATCTCGGTTGGGGTGTGTGTGAAGGATGGCAGCGACTGAAAGCGCTTGGGTGCTTATTTGGAAGGGCGATGTTGGACACAGAGTGAGCAGCAATGTCATTTTGATCGGAGTAAATGTCGGCTTTGGTTTCGGTTGGTGTAGGAGTAGGACTCTTGTTACCGGCAGTACTGGCACTGGGCAATATCAATTGGTCGGAGAGCTAGAGAACCGTTTGAGTATTATTAGTAGCACGAGTAGTATGAGAGTAAGCACATGAAGAATCAGACTTTACTCTGTACGGAGTTCTCGTAGAGGATGCATGATGCAGCTTCAAGTTATATGTACTTGCTGTATTCCCCAGCTACTATTATTAGACGGAACCAACACCACCACCTAGGTCGTAGTACACTACTCCAAGTCATCTAAAATACGCCACAATCTCCCCGCCGTCATCATTCCGAACCTGTTTACCTGTAGCTGTAGGCTGTAGGCTGTAGGCTGTGGCCTGTAGGCTGTATGTACTCTCCAGTAGTCTCTTCTATTCCTGTGCAGTGCAGGGCGTAAAGTAAGCACAACTTTTTGCCTGTTGGTCCTTTGGATCTGCACCTCCCCCCTTCTCCATCCGCCCGTATTCATAGTCCTATGCTTCCTTTTCTTAGCTCTCCTACTCTACTCCTACATATACAGAACCCCAATCCTTGATACATAACTTTTCTTTTCTTACCTTTTTCTTTTTCACATTTTCTCTCCCCCCGCTCCATTTCAATCCCTCTCTCTCTCTCTCTGCTACACTCGACAATTCGCTCGTTCTACTCGACAATAAACAATGGACATTCACCCATCACTATTGTCGTGCTCTGATGTCGTCGCCGACTTTGACTATGATGTCTTTTGGCAGCAGCAGCAGCAGCAGCATCAGCAGACTACGATCAATAGCGATGATTTGATTTCTCCCCAGCAACAACACCAACAACAACAGCAGCACCAACAGCAACAGCAACTTCAATCACTGCAAATCTTCCCTAGAGCATCAATATCAGATTCATCGACTAGTCGAGCCACGCCCCCGAGTCCAGATGGTAGCGGCAATGGCAGTGGTAGTACTACCAACACCACACTGGCCCTCACGGCTGCTCAGCAGCAGAGACAGCGACTCGAGAGGAAGGGACATACAAAGAGTCGTAGGGGGTGCTATAATTGCAAGAGGAGACGAATCAAGGTTAGAAATTTCTTTCTTATCAGGGGGTTATTTCAATCTGAGCACTGGACTTAAAGAGAGAAAAAAATGTGCTAACAAAAAAGTAGTGTCAAGAAACTCATCCATCTTGTGGACATTGCGTCAAGACGGGTCTGAAATGCGAATACCCGAGTGCCCCGAGGATCACGCACCAGCCTCATAACCAGATACCAATATTCAGTCTGCAGGATATGCGATTCTTTCAGCACTTCCTCACGCATTGCTATCCGCATTATCCTATCAAGCAGGAGGAGGTGTGGACTCATGAGATTCCTTGTCTGGCACATAATGTAACATCATGCTTCTTTTTTTTCTTTCTTTCTTTCTCTCTCTCTCTTGGGGGTTTGGCTTTTGGCTAACGTGGTTGTAGTATGATTACTTGATGCATGCGATATTGGGATTCGCTGCTTCCGAACTCATCACCACGGATGGTAGTGTCGTCTCGGCCGCCATGGAGCATCGCGTCAAGGCTATACGGGCTATCAAGAAGCGTCTCGCCCAGTCTGCCATTCAATCTGTCGACGATGACGCCAGCGGCAGCGGCAGCGGTAGCAGTGGAAGTGGTGGAAGGGGTAGAAGTGGGAACGCCATGACAGCACATGAAGAGTCCAACGCCATTGTGGCGACTTGCTTCGCACTTACGTTCCAGTCTGTCTGTCTGGACGATGGTCTGGCAGAGTACATGACTTTTATACGAGGCATCGCCATCGTGGCCATGCAGATGGGCTTCCGGGGGATAAAGTCCGTCTTTAGCACCATGCTCGAGGATAAGCAGGATGAGATCCTCGAGCCGCTGATGAGGGATCTTCCCCTTATAGAGAGGGGTTGGGTCGACGGGGCGTGCGAGGCCATGGCTGGTCTGAGGGCTCTGTGTGTTGAGCCTGTCGAGGTGGAGTACTATGATCGGTTGATGGATATAACGAACGCTCTCTATGTGAATTCGTGGGATGGTATGTTTTTGTTTTCTTTCTCTCTTTTTTATATGCCTTTCGGACTCTATTGTGTGAGCCAAGTCTTCTAACAACCGGCAGCATATAAATCCATGACCAGAGTCTACAGCTGGTGGATGATGATGCCCCACCACTCTTTCCAAGAGCTCATCAGCCCCAATAACCAGGTCATCATCCTACTGCACGCTCACTCCATTGCCATTGTGCGCATCATGACCTTTATCACCAACCAGGACCAAGGGGCTCGTCAAAAGTCGCCGCCGCCGCCGCCGACAGGAACAGGACATGGAGGCAAGCAGCAGAGACCGACAGAGCCTTCGGATCCGGGGTTTTATCGATGGCTGAAGTACCTCAACTCTCGTGTTGATCGCGAGCATGCCCCGTATAATCGGTGGCCTACGTGGGTTGAGAGGCAACTTGATCGGGATCCGACCTTTTTTGGTACACCTGCTTGAGTACTCTTATACAGAGGAGTGTTATGATGGGTTTGCATGTGTATATTTATGAGATTTTTCTTTTCTTTTCTTTTCTGATTCATAAACAAGTTCTAGATACCACTTACTCTACTCAATAACGATATAGTATATTCTTTGAAAAATCGAATGTCTTTTGTGTTGCCTACCTGTACGAGCACTCTACAACCCCCAACAGTCTTACATGCACAAGTCGGGGAAAAGCGGAGATATTTTAGAGTTGGATCATGATGTGGAGCCCCGCCACGATTCGCATTCATCGTATTTCGGTTTCCCTACGGCTAGGCTGGGCTGGGCTGTCGGCCCCTGCCATTTTTGAATGTGGATCTGCTGACATGGGGGGTCTAGGCTGATACCAGCGGATGCGTGTGTGTGCATGTGTGTATGCTCGGGCGTGAGGCGTAGTGTACGAGTACTAGCCAGACAATCTTGGCGAGGATTTATGACGTCTGGTACTCTGCAGAGTGATGTTGTCCAGAATAATTAGTATATATAACATGATTGCACTTGCTTTCTCTTTGTAGAAGGGGGACTCATTCATGATCAGAGAAAATTACAATACATTCACTGAAATCCGATTCCACCATGTTGAGAACCAAAGACGAAGCAGCAGCCGAGTCATCGCGACAACAGCTGCCACCACCATACTGCGAGGACAATAACGAGTCTCGCGAGCTCGCCAGTCTGTCATCCAATACATCGTCTCCGCCGCTGTACTGCGATTCTGTCACAGTCCTAGCCACCGGGCCAGGCATCTCCCCGGCCAGCGCATTCTACCCAACGCACAGCTATCAGATCGAGACAGCCGGACACGGATGGTTCCGGTCCCCAATGACCCGGTCGTCAACAGACCCGGACCCAATCCTCATCTACGCCGTAGGCACTGATTCCGCGTCAGGCAGCGTGACGACCAGCCAAGGGCCCATCTACGAGTCTACACGACCACATCGCCGCTCGGGAAACAGCGTGCTGCACTACCGCGATCCCGCATCCGCATCTGCCGAGGCCCAGCCCGTGTGCAGCACGACATACCGTTTCGGGCCGGGCAGACCGCCGCGCATCGAGCTCCTGGACGATATCAGCCCGAGCAGGAACACCGAGGACAGAGTCATAGAGGTCGTCCGTCAGGGCCCCGCCACGCGCGCCGTATCTATGCGCACCCACCTCGGGACGTTTCGATGGCGGTACGCCAGCAGGGCTGAGCGTCGTGAAGTAGGCAGCAGCGAGGGCGACGGCGAGGGCGAGGCAGCACAGGCGACGGCGGTGGACAACTTGCTCGTCATGGAGCTGGTGACCAAGGTGGCCCTCGAGGGTGGGCGGTCGGAGACGCACTCGCGTCGCGTCGCTCATATGATGCGCGGCGAGGCGTATAGGTCCCAGGGCACGGGGAGGTCCACGGCTGGGAATGGCGGACGGCTCATGGTCGATTTGAGGGACTGGGCTGATGGCAAGGGCTGGGAGATGAGGCAGATGGAGGCGCTTGTTGTGGCGGGGTGTCTTGTCATGCTGAAGAAGGAGGTTGACCGGAGGAAGACGAATCAGATTGCTATTATGACGGGAGGGGGTTCTTGAGTTTTATTAGTAAATATTTTTCTTTCTTATTAATTAAAGAAAACAACGAACCCTACGGATGGACACTCCCTGGTGGTCCCTGCCAACTTGAATGTGGATCTGCCCCAACTGTATCCTCTACGCCGTTGCGGACTGAGCTGTCCCTTGTTCATGATGTTAATCACATGTACCATCACCATCTTCTCCTTGGACAAACCCCGCAGTCTGGCCTTTTACAAGATGGTAGGTAGCCTCCTCTTTGACCGGCTCGGGACAAATATTCTTCCTTCTGACGCCCGATGAGTCAATCTCGCCGCTCTGTGACCTCGATGTATATTTCATGTTCACTGCCAACAGCTTGGGCTACGTCCTGTATTACAGGTAGTATTGTTCTGTCAACATCCGCTTCTCTTGATCTTGGGAATTCCGCCCCCGTTGATTTTCCCGAAAGAGAAACCCAGTGGATGGCAAGACAATGGACATTAAAACAAGGACCGTCGTGCTCTCGCCTGCCGAGAAGCTCCTGCGTGAATTCCTACTTGAATGCGCCCAGAATTTCCCCGGCCTCGAGATCTACATCACGGGCGGCTGGGTCCGCGACCGCCTATTAGGAATCCCCACATCCGACATCGATCTCGGCCTGAGCATCTTGACAGGGCGGCAGTTTGGCCTCTTTATCGAGAAATTCTCGGCCGACCCCGAGACGGAAGCCAAGTACGGCCAGAAGGCAGCCGACCTGGGCGTACCGCACTCGGCATTCACTAGGTTCCACATTGTCGAGAGAAATGCCAACGCGTCCAAGAAGCTCGAGACTGCTGGCGGCAAGCTATTCGGTCTGGACGTTGACCTGGTGAACCTTCGCAAGGAGGTCTACGATAGCCAGAGCCGAACCCCTGAGATGGAGTTTGGAACACCTAGCGAAGATGCTTTCCGTCGTGACGCTACAGTGAACGCCCTCTTCTTCGACCTGCAGAAGGAGCAGGTTGTCGATCTGACGGGGAAGGGCCTGGAGGATCTTGAATCCAAGATCATGAGAACACCTCTTGACCCGCGCCAGACGTTCATGGACGATCCGCTACGAGTGCTGCGACTTATCCGGATCGGTAGCAAGCTTGGCTTTAACATCGACAACAAGAGCGCAGAGTGCATAAAGACAGACGAGATACGCCAAGCGCTTGATACTATGATAAGTCGCGACAGGGTCAACATTGAAGTCTTCAAGATGATGAGAGATGCCAACAGCGCGGTAGTGGCCTTTGAGAATTTGTTTCGGCTGCATCTATATACTCCCGTCTTCCTCCGCCTCCGGTCGCCTCTGGTCCAAACATGGATGTCACAATTTCCCTCTCTTGGGCTAGAAACATCGGCGCCGTCGCAATGGCCGGTGTCGTGGCCACATGGGTACCGGCTGCTTGATCTTCTTCTCAAGGGCAGGGACAGCAATCTCGGTGCACTGGTGCAGTCGGTGGCCAGTGTCGACCATCTCTGGACCATGGCAGCATACTCGCCTGTCGCTGGGCTCAGACACACTGCGCTCAGACAAGCAGTTCGGGACGCCACGGACGCTCTCAGAACCACCGCAAAACTGTCCAAGACGCTCGAGAGCGCTCTTGAAAACTTTGACTCGATTGTGCAGATGGTGGACACTATTACTACAGGTAATGCACAAGAGGGACGGCTCGTTCGTCGAGGCGCCGTGGGCATGGCGATCCGCTCCTGGGGTACTACTTGGATCGAGCAAGTAACGTACACACTCTTGTCCCAAGCTGTCTACGCACCAGAAGCACCTGACTTGGCATCGCTCTCTTCTGCTCGACAGTCCCATGTCGTCGCAAAGTACTTGAAGTTTGCAGACTTTATCAGAGATCAAGGCTTAGATACATGTAATCCCTATACATTGCGGCCACTTCTGGACGGCAATGAGATACCGACTCTCTACAAGCTGTCCAAGGGAGGGCCCTTTCTCAAGAGAGCAATTGACGGCCTTCTGGAGTGGCAGCTGGACCACGCTGACAGCGGGACGGACGAGGCTAGAGAGTGGCTTCTTGGCCAGCGAGACACCCTGGGCATCCTGCAACACTAAAATGCACCCCTGGCTATGTTACAGTAGAAATGGGCGTAGAATGTGATAATGATGGCTCTTGTTGGTGGTGCACGGGCAGCGTCACACACACTGACGTTGGAGCTGGTGACTAGGGTGGCCCTCGAGGGTGGGCAATCTAAGATGCAGTCGTATCGATTCTTTCAAACGATGCGCAGAGAGGCGTACAGGTAAGGCACAGTCATGCTCACGGCCGGGGATGGAAGGCGGCCCATGGTCGATTTGAGGGACTGAGCTGGTGGTAGGGGATGAGGCGGATGGAGGAAGCGCTCGTTACTGCGGGGTGTCTTGTCTTATTGAAGGAGGCTGGTCTGAGCAATTCGAATCGGATTGCTATTATGACAGGAGGGGGTTCATGACGACAATCAATTAGTATATAATTTTCTACTAAAGGGAACAAAAACGAATTCAGATTTATAGATTCATTCATCAAGATAGTTGTAAAAAGTGACTGTGATGAGCGTAATGTTCCGGGATGAGACCACGTGACCTCGGCAATGTCAACTTACGTGTGTGGCCTTAGGCTGCCAAACGGGGTGCTCCTGCTCGCGCGAACAATCAATCAATTGGAGAGCTTGTCCGAACCTCACGCCGCCCCCCTTCTATCCAACGAAAACCAACACCTACCTATCCAACAACAACAATCCAAAAACAACCGCCAAAATGTCTGCCTGGAAAGCCGCCGGTCTCTCGTACGTTTTATCCCCAACATCTCGAAAACTATAGCCGCCATCAATTGGCAAATCCCCGCCGGCTGCGATTCAGCAAAAGCCCATTTTTTATCCCGCGCGACCGGAAAACACAACCCGCTGACTGTCCCCCCCTTCCTCTAGGTACAACCGCTACCTGGCCATCGCGGCCCGTACTGTCCGTCGCAGCCTCAAGGAGGACAAGCGTCTCCTCGCTGAGCGCCGTGGCGAGAGTGAGCTCCGCTTCGCCAAGTGGGAGGTAAGTTTTCATTATGCAGAGTGGAAGCCCTGGGATGATTCGGATGGATGGGATGGATGGCTAAATTACCTCAAAAACAAAACAGAACGGCAAGGCTGGTGAGGCCAAGGAGGTCACCAGCACTGTTCAGGGATCGTCCAACTAAACCGAAAAATAATCCCACCCGACACGAAGAAGCGATCGAGCGGTGAAATATCCCCGGGGGAAAGAAAGAAGGAGAAATGGGACCGACGACAACCGAGCGCGCGCTGCGGCGCTGATATATGCACCCTTTTGGAGATGTGCTACTGTACCATAGACGGTTTTATTTCCCGAGAGAGAGAAAGGAATTTCTTTTTTTTGATACCGATCAAGCGTTCTTCACCGTGTCCGAGCATCGGAGCTTGAGGGAGTTCTGTCATTGTCTTGTCCCGTTCGTCCGTACGGGCAGCGCCGCTGGCTACAACCTCCCTTGAACCTCGACGGTGCTATGCATACGTATATGACGTGTGTATGTGTGTGAATGATACTCGATGTGATTGTTCTCTCCCAAACTGCGTCTTTTTTGTCATGAGAGTTGAATGGCTACGTGCTAGCAGCAGCAGCAGCGTAATAGCCTCACCTCAGACAATCCTCCCGATAACACCCATGTGTACATATGTGTATTCCTACAAACCCCGAAATCGAATATGTATTAACCAGTTTACCCAATGATGGAACCCCCCCTCAGGAAACTCAGGGCTCATAGTACGTCACTTTCGACCCTGACCCCTCCAACCTCTCATCGGCATAACGCAGCGCCCAGTCCTTGAACCGGTCGATATCGAACCCCTCCACCCATCCTCTCCTTTGCAAAGCGCGAATCGCATCCATAGTCCACGTCACGCAGCTCTGCTGAGGATGCGTATTCTTGACAGGCAGGGGTACCGCACCGAAGACGTCCTTTAGCTCAGCGGCAGCACTTGATGATGCCTTGCCGTCTTCCTCTGGTTCCCCCGGCGCCTCGGGTATCTTCCCGATGACGACACGGCCCAGGAGTTTCGGGTTGGCCTCGCTGTCAACGTTCTCCTCTGCCCGGAGCCACCAGTCCATGGTGGGGTTGTTCATGCGGAATGTGACAGGGTCAATCTCTGCCATGTCGGTCGCATCAAAGCAGGAGTGGCAGCTGTTTGGTGGTGATGCTTGGCTTGTTGCTGTTGATGACTCGGGGGACGGTATGACGACGATGCCCCAGTGGTAAGCCTCGTAGCCAAATATGCGACGAGAGTTTCCACGAGAGAATTGTTCGCGATGGTATAGGGCCACGGTGACTAGGCGGGCCATGGTTTACAAAGCTGGCAATTACAGTATTCTCTCATGTCAGCAATTGTCCTCGTGGTTTCAACACAACTCTCTGATACTCACTATTTTTTTCCAGCGCTCATGCACAAATCAATAAGGGTGAGAATGTTGTTACTATATAAAGAGGAGGAAAGAGGAATAGAGGGGGGGAGAAGATGCAATACGTGCACTGTAGATCGCAACAAGCACATCCGGTGACCTCGATTCTCTTAATGCATACGGAATATATGGCCAAGATCATGCATGCCCTATTAGATCTACCTACCTATACTCCTACACCCAAACAACAAGGATGTTATCAGTTTACAGTGACGAGAAAAATCCCCCCCTCCGGAAGCAGACACGTGTCAGCGCGGTTGTTGTTGTTGTTGTTTTTTTTTCCCCTCCCACCGGGCCGGCTCATTTTTTTTAGTCTGTGCAACCATTGATCAGCCTCGTTGTCAGCCAGATCGTCATTTTGGTCATGAATCATTGGGGATCTGGAGTATTACAATATCCACCACGCCTGAAACCTCGGAAGGGGGTTTTCTCTCCTGCCCCTGGGAGGAGTTTCTTACGACTACAGGTACGATGCAGTATACCGCTCATGATTACTACGATTGACGTTGGGCGGATTTGTTGGTCGAGGATGACATATACGCCGTCTTACAGAGGATCGCGTGTTTCTTGAACGCGTGATGAGGATTCGGTCCTGAGGCTGGATTACAATGATAATTAGGACGGGAGCGGATCGCGGCAGCTAGTATCCCCACTCTCAATCAGCGGCGATGCCCAGTTCTAGGAGACTTTTCTACAGCCTGCTCTGCTGCGAGCCACCGCCTCATCGTTCCAGTCTTCATGTGCAAGGCGGTTGTATCGCCTTGGCAGGTTCTTGGTATTCCCGGTGTCCTGTGAGGCCCCGATCGACGATGGCTGCCAGACGCCCTTCCTCGACGATGGTGTTGTTTGGGGACGGTTCGGCGTGCCTGAAACCAGTCTGATAGTGGCCTGTGTGCATCTTGGCTACCTTCACAACGCCACCCGTGACCAAACGCCCGCGTGCCAACGACTGGAACTCATCACAGTTCATGGGGTCGAAGAACCCGACGCCAATACGAAAGCCAGGGAAAGAGCTCTGGGTAGCTGGCGTAAGTTTGTTCCTCGAGCTCGCGAAGATGACTTGGGCGCTGTTTGATGTCGACAAAGACCATGCAAAGGCCATGGCCCTCTGATCCATCGACATGTGGCCCCAGACTGGACGCTGGCTAGCGTAATGTCCCCTTGGATATACGCCATCTCAAGTGAATATGGTTCAGTTGCCTTCGGTGTGAGCAGAATATGCCTTTGGCACCGGAGCGGTTGCTGCGAAGCAATATATCGCATCCCCTCTAATTCACCTGGGTCGCATGGTCCCTTCATGTTGATAACGCGATGCAACTCACCCTAGAGGTGGTGAGGCTAACGGGACAGAGTATAAGCCTTTGCTGAGCCAGAGCCCCAGCGGTGGCCGGAAGGGCAGCCCGGTTGGGAGACTCATGGGTACGGCATCTTGATGATATGAAGAACAACCGAGACGAGGGTTGAGGTCCTGAGGAGAGAATAATGATATCAGGAGGAAGAATCACGACGTGCACCTTTATGGTTGGTCAGTGCACATCGTTCTACTCCATGCACAAATACGGGATAGTAATTGGCTCAGACGCCACTTCCCGTGAACAAAAAGACAGGGCTCTTTTCAGCCCTTGTTGAATACTTTTTTTATATGCGGGTTCGAATCAAAGAACTTTCAGATGTATCATTACTCTACGTACATACCAATATATCAATCATAGTTGTCAAGCTTCAGCTCATCAGTCATTGCTTTCTGCTCTCAAGTCGCTGACTAAGAATACAGCCCCGGCCTCATCCGAGTGCCCGCAGGTACGAGTACGACTACCATTACGTCGTGACTCCAAAATTTCACGGGTACATGCACTCGTACCTTGTGGTCCGTGGATAGCAGTGCTTCTTGACTACTACTGCTACTATTACTCCGAGCCGCGACTATCGGTACATGTGCTTTTACGTTGCTCAGTAGTAAAAGTACACTGCCAGTTACGGCCATGTGCGTGAGTGGCTACTAGAGATAGTAGAGAGTGTGGGATTCAAGAAAGCCGCATCCTCAACCCCGACACCCCGGTGAATCACCAACTCCCCAGCTCTCACGTCCAGGCTCCAGACGACGAATCTATGCCATCATAATGGCCGTCGATTATGGAGTTGGCGCTTCGGATGGTGCGTGTCCTTTTTTTTTGTCGCCCCCTTCTGTTATTCATAACACCCCTCCTGTTCCCTTTTTTATTGAAGCGCGCGCACACACACACACACACACACACAAAACATGCGTGCAACAGTTCACTGACTCAGATCACTTGGGCTGTCAACAGAGATCGCGAGGCTGTCTCTGGGTAACCAGAATGAGTCACAAGGCTCTCAGGCTCCCAGGCTAGATAATCAGGGCGTCATTCCGGTAGACATCACGGATAAGTTCTGCAAAGCCTCAAAACGTAAGTTGTGAGAACAAACCCCGCCATTTGGGTCAAAACAAGGCACTGACGTCGTTTTGTGTGCGTGCAGTACTACAACCTGGCGAGGTCATCAAGGATGGCTTCTTTACTCTTTTTGAATCAGTTGGGGCCTTAGAGGTATGAGATCTACCCTCTCCCCAGTCGCGCCGACAGTAACTGACGCAGTGCGCTAGGTCATGGATCCCAAGATGGATAGTGGGTGTGTTGCTCCTGGCGAGGAATTCGAAGAGACTTATGATGTCTCCAGACCGTTGCTGCCCGAGGAGGTCCTCGGTATCATCGACCAGCTTCTATGCCATGAGGTGAGACTCTTAATTTCCTCCAGAAGGAATCATAAAGGATGCCTAGTTATCACTGCGGCTCACACCTCTCCAGATGTCATGGCACCTAGGGTATCCTCTGTCGCAAACCGTCTTCACTAGCGTCTATGTCGAGACTCTCATGAAGCCCGACCCGCATGGCATCGAGGAGGCCAAGTTTGTGAGACGCCAGGGCGATGCCGCCAACGAGGAGCCCATGCTGCAGGTCCTCAGGGCGTACTGCCTGGGCATGCTCAAGGCATGCGGCTACGTCAACGACCGCGTTAGAAACGAGCACTCGTACGAGGTAAGAGTATCGAGCCAATTCTTTCTGTGGCGTGGTATGCTAAAACCCCTTGCCATGTAGGAGGAGGATTTCGTCACAAACACCTACAACCGCTCGCTGCTCAGCAGCGTGTCCACACCCGCTATACGCCACGCCATTGCCGACGCCGTTGACCTTCTGCAAAGCAAGCGCGAATCCATCGGCAGCGACGATATAGTCGAGGCCCTTACCAAACGCCTAGTTCTTAGGGACATATTCCTCTCAGCCGCTGAGTGCCCGCAGTACGTCGACGACCCCGACACGGCCCGGAAGCCATGGACGGCTGGTATCGCCCTCCTCCCCACCATCCAGAAGACTCATGCGCTCGCAAAGCCTGTCGATGAGTCCTTTAGCGCCAAACTCCAGCGGAAGCTGGCAAGCACTGTACCTCCCAGACCGATCGTCCAGCTAAGCTTTGATGATGCCTTCGGCCATCTGTCCCGACTATTCCAGGACGGCCAGGATGTCATCACAGTCCTCGACTACACCAACTCGCAGTGCCTATTGGTAAGCAAACATCTCATCGAGAATACCCGAAGGACAGGACTGACACGGGAAAACTACAGACATTCGTCTGCTCCTTCCAGGCCAAGAAGCCCCAGCCGCTCGTCTACGTGCGCAGCCTCCTGCAGACCTTCCTCTTCGACGCCATGGAGATGCTCGGATCTATGAGCATCCGACAGATCATCGACGACGACCTGTCGACCATTGCGCTGCCCGCAAGCCCACTGCTGGACCGCGACTTTGACGAGATCGAGGCCGTGCACGACCCGCGGTTCGTCATCGCCCAGAAGATGGAGCTGTTCCGCCAGCGGGCCGCGCAGCCGTACCTGGACATCCTGCGGACCTTTTGCCAGAACCGGTGCCGCGTGCGGCGCACATTGTGCCACACGATCCGCTCGTGGGACGCCCTGCAGGCCGACGCCGAGGAGATCGACAAGCTCCTCCGCGTCAAGACGCAGGAGCTCGTGGCCATGGAGATGGCCAACAGCACAGACGGCGTCAGCGGCACCAAGACGGCCTCGGCCGTCGACGTCAACTCGTGGCCCCTCTCGGCCTGGACGTACCTGTACAAGCTGCGGCAGATGGAGTGGGTCGTGCAGCTGGGCTTCGAACTAGAGGTGTACCAGCCCGACGAGTTCGCCACCATGTACTGGTACCTCAACTTCCTGTCCAAGCAGCGTCTCGAGTACTCGCCGCGGATCAAGGCGCACATTGTGCGACGAGCCGAGGCCCTCCGGCAGTCGCAGTCGCGACACCGCCACTCAGCCGCTGAGGAGAAGCAGCTCCAGCGCTCTCTGGCGTACATCCGACTATCCCTCCTCGACGCCGCAGTGACATGGGAGCTCTCAGACGGCCTGTCGTGTCTGTACGCCGTCCTGGGTCGTTTGGACCTCGTCAAGACACCTCCTCGCCCCTACAGCGACGATGAGCTCCGCCACGAGCTCCGCATGAAGCCCTTTGCTGCCATTGGCGTGCCGGAGCTGCCCTCCTTCGCCGACTTCACGCGCAACACGCACCAGCCCGACGTGGATACCCTGTCGCTGCTCGACGACGCCGCCAGGGCTCTCGCCAGCTCTAAGAAGGGCTTCGAGAACCTGGGCAAGCTGTCCGCCGAGGAGTCCTTCTCCGTAGGATCGCACGACAGGTGGCTGGCTACCGTGAGGAACGGGCTCAAGTCGTGTATTGCTGCCACGTTGGCTGTGACGACGCTGCAGAAGGCGCTGCGGGACGCGGGGCAGGGCGAAGGAGAGGTGCCGGATCTTAAGCTCAAGGCTGAGGTGCCGACTCCCGGTGAGGCATATCACGATTGGTGGATTGTTCCGAAAATAGTACCCATGCCATAGATGAAGCACAAATTCTTTGCCTTGTAACTTTTTTATTCTTGAAATGTCCTTCAAGAATTCCCTTATATCCCTCCTACTCCTTTGACCATCCTGTCCATTCCATCCTTTCCCATATCCCACATAGCTCCCCTCCCATGTTCCCCCGTACAGGTATGCAATGAAAAAAGAAACACAGTAATAATATATAGTATATAAAACACAAGGACCCCTTGTCAGGCTTCCATTGTGAAACACCAGGGGACGCCCTTTTAATACTGACATCTGGGGACATGTCCCCGCCATGTCGTCCTAAGTGAGGGTATATCAGATGCCGTCTCCTTTTTCCCTGAAAATATTGTTACCAGAGAGTAATACAAGGAACAGCAGAGCCTGTCGCGTTCCTGGGTGGCGCGAGTGGACGCCAAGCGCGGCACTGCTCACGCGATGAGCTGCGCCCTGCTTCGCCTGCTACGCAATCATCTATGCGACAGCCTTGCGGCCGGAGCGAAGCTTGACAGTCTGCGCATAAAGGACGTCCTTGAAGGCGAAGAGGAAGGCGGCGGTGAGGACGCTCTGGGTGACCTTGGGGCCAATGCCTAGAAGAATGTGTAAGTATGAGGTGGTGACCAGCATATAGAGGGTGGAAGAAGGGAAGAATGCGGGACAGAAAAACTCACCCTTGTAGAGACCGGCGTAGCCCTCCTGGCTGACAACACGACGCAGAGCCTGGGTCATGCCCTCCTTCTTGGAAGTAGCCACGTGCATCTGGCTCTTGACAGTGATGTAAGGGTAGGTGACCGAGGTGGCAAACAGCTTGCCCAGTGCGCCGAGGAAGAAGGCGACGGTGGGGGTGACGGGCCTCTTCTTCTCGACCGAGTTCTTCATCTGCTCGAACAGGGTGTACTGCAGGATGGGGTTGATGACGAGGACGAGGGCGGGCAGGACGCCAGAGAAGAGAGCCTGGGGACCCTCGTTCTTGAGAAGCGACATGAGGGTAGCGATGGTGCTCGGGGGGGCACTGCTTCTGCTTCCGCTGCCCTTGCCATTGCCGGCCTCGACATCGTCGTCGCTGCTCTCCTGACGCTGACGGTGGGTGGTGACACGCGTGTTGACGACCCAGATGGGGTTGGTCATGATGACGGTGGCGGAGCCGGCGATGGCCCCGGCGATCATGGACTCGACGGTGGTGAGCTTCTGGCTGGCGCGGCCGGCCTTGACGGCGGCCTTCTCGAAGAAGGCGCGCGTCCACTCGTACCAGTAGTAGTAGACGAAGTTTGTGATGCTGATGCCGAACAGGGCGGAGTTGATGCCCGAGTATAGGCCGGGCACGCCCTCGCGCGCGACAATCTTGCGCACCGCATCGGCAAAGTTGCTCTCGGCCTTTTTGGACTCGACCTGGGCGCGCGTAGAGAGGGTGATGAGAGGGTACCTGTTAAGTTATGCGCGTGTGTAAGTCTACTACTGCTAGGTAATACTAGGTACTATACATGCACTCCCAGGGATTCATCAGGCCTGCGCGCGCATGCGCAAAGGGGGACAAAGGATAGCACATACGTCAAGACCATGGACAAGAGACCGCCGCCCGCACCGGCAAGAGCGTGGGCGACATTGTCATTCTGAGGAATGGGGGCCTTGTTGGACATGATGGGGTTCCGGAATTGATGATGAGAAGGGAGGAGGAGGGGTTGTTGAAAGAGAAAGAAAGATGCCGGTTAAATGCCGAGGGACATGGAAAGATAAGAGAATGAAATTAGTAGAAGTCAAAGAAGATAAAAATGAACAGGGTCGTTTGAAAGAAAACAAGTCACCCCTTATTTAGGGAGAGAGAGAAAGTGGTGATTATATCAAGGGTGGTGGGAAAATGGTACAGGTATGGATGATGCTGAACCATCCAACCGAGGTCGTCAAGTTCCCGAGAAAATCAACGTCACGGGCTGCTGATTCTCCCTGAGAGCATTTAGAGCTGCTGCATGTGATGTGACGTTTTGACCTCTTTGGGAGGGTTTTGGGGGGGGGGAAGACTTACGCTTTTTGGGGGAAGAGAGCGGGGCGGCATCCGAGCCGAGCCATGGGAAGTCTGGGGGGGAAAGCTGCGAGTGTTACGGTTTATTGCCTTTGGTGGGCACTCACTGGGTACTAGGAATCTACAGTTAGGAGACTAGGGATGTGGCCCATCAGCCGGTTACACTTGCTAGTAAAGGACCCCATAAGCCGAGTATTAACCGAATTGGGTGGTTGAAGAAGAAAAAAAGAAGCGGAGAAAGCGTTTTACCGTACTCCGAGAAAACGGTCCCTCACTAGTCCGTAATAGGTTGTGCGTAAACAAAAGAGCCTGGGATGGCCTTGCAAGGGCCCAAAATGCGGTCGCTGTACTTGGAGTGTACTTGGACAGAGGCGCGTATTAACGGGTTTGCTGCATTAATACCAGTATTATTCGACTCAAAATAATAACAGGTTCAAGCTGATTTTACATTTCCTTGTATTAGTTGTAGAATCCATCATATTCTTCATCATTACTAGTCATTTCTGCAATAAGTACATACCTGTAATCTACACCAATCTGGCACTGTCTCTGTAATGTCTAAAAAGATCCTCCGGCCGCCCCGCCGCCAATGTTAAGACGTCGCCCGCGTCGACACGCCGCCACCAACGCTGGAGCTGCCGCGTCTGCGACAAACGCCACTAGCAATAGCAGCAGCAACAGCAACGCTCGACAACCCTTCCAACTGCGTTGGCACGCAATTGCCACCTCCAGCGCAGACATCATGTCCTCACCGGACCCTCTAAACGACGAATTATCCCAGCCCATCGCGCCGCCGTCCCCCCAGCGCGTCACCCGCAGCCGCAGCCGCAGTCACCACCGCTCCTCTCGCTCCGTCTCTCTCGGCGCCGGTGGCGGGCCCCCCAGCAGCGTCACCTCGTCACCGCGAAAACAGAGATTCGAGCTGGAAGTCGGTGGCCAGACTTCACCACAGAGACTGGTAGTCACCGTCGAAACAGAGGAGGACGACGAGAACGGCAATGCTCCTCGCGCTGCCCAAACGAGCCCGACCGCCAACATGACGACGCGCAGGATATTCCCTTCGCCCAGCCCGTACGCGAGCCGATCACCCGGCCCTCGCGCCGTAACAACCACAATACCACTCAAGGACTCTGTCGAGGAGGAGGACGAGATCTTCGGAGTCGAATCACCCAGACGGAGAAGGAGGACAAATGGCACGCCCATCCCCAAGAAGAGGAGGGCTGGCACACCTATCCGCCGAACGCCCAGGCGCGAGAGCGCGTCGCGACAACTGCCCCCCGGCGACGATGAGAACGACGACAACAATAACAATGACGAGCTTCTGCAGCTCACGCCCACGCCCAAGAGGAGGAAGAACCGCCCTCCCACACCGATGGGGCCGCACGTCGACGCGACAAACCCAGAGGACGACATGGGCAGCGACACGAGCATAAACCTCGACCGCATATCGCGCGGGTCGCGTACCCCGACGCCTACCCCGAGACGAAGGCCCAGACCCTCCAAGAGCGTGTCTATCGAACCACCCACACTCAGAGACGCGACGACCAGCCCGACGCGAAGCAATCGAGCACCGGGCTCAGACCGTCACGCGACACCGAGGAGTAGCCGGCCGGTCGGAGGAGCAAACCCCTCTGCAGAGCCCTCGAGCAACGTGCGGATGAGCTCAGCCGCCAGGACCACCGAGTTGCTGCGGACAGCGCGTCGTCGCCGTCAGGCAATGGCGCCGGAAGACCTGGCTGGCATAACGGGGATGCAGGAGGTGGAGCAGCCCGCGCCTCAGCCGACACCCTCAGCAAGCGACAATGATATGGACCTCGTTGAAGACGACGGCATGGATCTCATCGAGGCGATGGAACAGCCACCGCCGGAGCAAGAGTACGAGGCGCCAGCAGTGCCTGCCGAACCCTCTCCACCCCCCGAAGACGAAGAACCGCAATCCGATATATGGATGGCCACAATGTCAGACCACGAAGCGACACCACGCGCCACACGCTCAGGACCAGGGCACACCCCGGGACCCAACGCAAGGGTATCGCCTGAGGCGGAACCTGAGGCTGAAGTCGAGAGCATACCCTCCGAGGCAGAAGGGTACGCAGAGGGTCTCCCATCCCCCGGCAACGCGTCGTCCGTGGCCGATGAAGAGGAGGAGGAGCCCCAGCAGAACGCGACGCAGAACAACGACACCGTCGCCCAGGAAGACTTCAGCATGATCTTCATGGACTCGATCCCTTCGTTCCAGGACTTTAAGAGCTCCGTCCCCGGGTTCAGGAGTTCATTCAAGAGCTCTGCGCCTAGACCGCGACCAGTCCCCGTTGCCGCCAGCAGCGAGCTGGGCGACGAGACGAACCAGATAATAAACGACACGCTCGAGTCTCTACGGCAGAGCGTGCGCGATGGTGGTGCTGCCAATGAGGAAGGCCACCACGACCACGAGGATGAGGCACCAACAGCTGCGGAGGAAGACCCGCGCGATGACTGGTTTGCTGAATCATTCGCTCCGCGGGAGATGGACATGGCGGATGAGCAGCAGCCTGAGATGGAGCAGGTGGGACATGACTTCCTCACTGTGCCGCCTATGCGAGAACCAGTCCAACAACAAGAAGAGTCGCTGTTTGTACAGCCAAATGAGGAACAACAGGAAGAGGAAGAGCAACAACAAGAGCCAGTAATCCCATCGTCCGAGCCCGTAGAGCCTCAGCAGCAGACCTCGGCCGCCTCTACACCCGCCATGTCCACCGCGGCCTGGTCCGCCCACCGCGCCTTCTCTCCCAGCCTGGCACGCTCCCCCTTCAGACCCCACGTTTCCCCCCTCAGACGCAAAGTTCTCGACTCGACGGTGCGGTACCCCGACCTAACGCCCAGGATGAAGGCGATGAGTACCGCAGCGGCATCGTCATCTCCGATCGCCGCCGCTGCTGCTGCCGCTTCTTCGCCTGCCTCCCCTTTCGCTTCTGCTACTGTTACTGTGCCTACCGGTGCTTTGGCGGAACCTCCACGCAGACCGCCCTATGAGGACGATGCGAATGGCTACGATGATTCGTTTTCTGAGATCCCGCAGGCTGTGCTGGATGCTGCTACCCCCCGCAAGGGCGCGGCTGAGATCTTGCCTATTGACGAGGATGAGGATGAGGAGATGCAGTATGAGGATGAAGAGGAGCTTGAAGTTGAGCAGCCCGAGGATGACCCGGCATTGGCGGAGGAGCAGCCAGATGAGGAAGAGCTCGAAGAGGAGGAAGAGGAAGAACAAGAACAAGAGGAAGAAGAGCAAGAAGAACAAGAGCAGGAGGAGGAGGGGGAGGATGAAGAGCAAGAGGAGGAGCAGGAGGAGCAGGAGGAGCAAGAAGAAGAAGAGGTGCAAGATGATGTCGTTCAAGAAACGGAGCTACCAGAACTCCCTGCCCAACCCCACAGCGCTCGTCTCCCGACCCCGGATGAGACGCCGGAAGACGAAATGGACGTTCCCCAACAACCCCCACAGCTGTCATCACCCGCCGAGCCCAGCCACCAGATTACCAGCGAGCACAACGCAGCGGTTTCATCATCACCACTCGCACCCCAGATGCTCAACCCGTCCTACAGACACCGGATATCAGCCGAGCGAGGCTCCTCAGCCATGGAATCCACACCCCTGCGCCAGATGTCATCGCCAGCTCAAGGTCCCCTATCCGCCGCAGCGGAGTCTCCGACGGACCATAAAGCTCCGCGACCTATGCTGTCGGCCATCGTACGAGCCGGCAGGGAGCTCCAGAACGTCACTTCGGATCCGCCCTCTCCCGAGGGGCGCGACAACCAGCTCGGAAGCCCCTTTAGGAGCTCAGCGAGCAAGGAGTCGTGGTCTGGATCGCGCGAGCCCCAGGGCAGCAGGCACCACTCCCTCCTCATGAGCCCGAGCCGACGTGCGCCCAGCCAGCAGCGCCAGTCTGCGTCTGCGGAGCGCATCGCCAGCGACCCCTTTGGCCTGGCTACGAGGAATACAGGACAGCACAGCTTCATGGAGGCCCTCGGACAGAGCAGCGCCAACCGTGGACTGCCACCCCCAGGTGGCGACAGCTTCAAGGACAGACCACGTGCATCGTCGGTCGCTAGCTCCATGCGCATCACTCCCCCCGACGAGGCTATGAGCTGGGTGGCCGACGAGGGACCCATCAGCCCCAGACTCAGAGGTGATGTCTCCCTGGAGGAAGTGGTTGCAGCTTCTGCTGCTGCTGCTGCGCCCTCTAGAGAAGTACCTGCGCAGGTGGCACCGCCCGAGCCTGAAACTATACTTGACGATGATGATGACGACGGCGATGATGAGACGGACATTTGGGAGGTCGAGGCCCTGCGAGACGAGGTCCGCTCCCCTACGCACCAGCTGCCCTTTGCCCACAAGGACCCTGCTGCTTCTGCCGATCTGCCTCACCGCCGTACCGCCTTGCCGAGTAACTGGATGCGCAGGTCGGCCAACACCTCTTTCGGCACGGGCAACACGTCGATGAATACCACCGCTGTCGGCGACGAGTCGGAGGAGTACTCACTTCTCGCGCAGCGACAGAAGGCTGAGGCTGCAGAGAAGGAAAGGGAAAAGGAAAAGGAAGCTGCTGCTGCCGCTGCCGCCGCCGCCGCCGCCGCAACAGGATCAGCCGCCAAGGCGAACCGCTTCGACCTGGCGTCCTTCTTCTCGTCACCGTCCGCCATCCCCGGCAAATTGGCCGAAAAATTCTTCCCATCGCGCAACGTCACACCAAGAGAAGCACAGCAGCAGCAACCGCCTCCCCCCGCCGTCCCAACAAGCACCATGTTTCCCGCCGCGGCAACCCAGCTGCAGTCTGACATATCAGCGGCCATGACATCTTCTCCGCAGCAGCAGCAGCAGCAGCAGCAGCAGGAGTCAGCCCCGCGCACTGAGGGCCCTGTAGACCACGGCTGCGCATCCCCAGACACACCCGAACGTCTAGAGATGCCCGTTTCAGCCCAGAAGAAGAAGAACTTTACTCCTCGTCCCCGACAAACCAACCAGGCTCAACCTCAGAACCCCAACCCTTCCTTCTTCCGCTCGTCATCTGCTGCCGCAGCAGATACAACATCAGAGAAAGCAACAAATACAACAGCGGAGAGGATTGCAGATACAACAGCGACGCCACCGCAGACGCAGCTCTCCCGCGCCGACATTCAGCGCTGGCAGCAGCAGACGTCCCAATCGCAGGACAGCTCCGACGACGCGGACGGCGGCGGCGGCGGCGAGCAGCAAAGACGTCTACCCACGTTCCTCCGCCCCTTGCCACCGCGTAATGCGTCTCCGTCGAAATCTGCTCTCCGCTCACCTCTCAAGCCGCATACGCCTGGACGCGTGGTTGAATTCACGAGTAGTGTCCTCTCACCTCTGGAACAGGCCAGGCAGCGCCAACAGCAGCATCAGCAGCAAGCTCATAACCTATCTTTTGTCGAGAACAACAATCTCTATGATGAAGATGAAGAAGAAGAAGAAGAAGAGCCCGAGGAAGAAGAGCCTGAAGAAGAAGAGGAGGATGAGGAGGATGAGGAAGATGATATATCCATGCAAGAGCCCCCACCTCCCCCACCCTTGTCACGAACAATCTGGACTCGTCAGCACTGGCTCCTCCTAGAGAAACTCATCCACCACCGCCGCACCACGTCCTTCACATCTGCATCCTCGTCCAGGTCCCCCCTCCTGGGCAAGACGGTCCGCAGCCACGGCCAGCCCCTCGTCCTCCAGACGTGGCATCTGGACTGCGTCGAGGCCTTCATGTCCATTGTCCCCGGTTGGGATGAGGGTGTCCTCGCCAAGAGGGTGTTTGCCCTGCTGCTGGGTGATGAGAGACGTCGTCGCAAGGCTGCTGCTTTTGCTGCTGCTTCTGCTGCTGCGGCTGCTAAGCCCAAGTCTAAGCCTTCTTCTGCTGCCACAGCTCCTGGTGATCGTCGTCGCCGTCAAAATCAGAGACGTGATCATGTTCCTTCTCAGCAGAGAATGTCTACTACTCAAAAGACTGCCGTGTTTCATTAACATACTTTATCTTCTTGTACATAATTCGCTTCCCAGTCTCGGGTTTGGTTTTTGTTTCCTTAGCATTTAACGACATGATGGCATGAATTGGAAATGGTGCAAGGGCGTTTTTCATTACATCTTAGTAGTTTTTGCATTATCAGTACTACTGTTCAACAATAATGATACCACTGTTATTTTTGTTTTTTTGCATGTGAATTTCAGCAATGTGACATAAAAAGTTGGAATTGATGTTTGTTTTTTTCTTCTTTGTTTTAATTCATGTCCTCCCTATTCCATACCACCACCAAAACGCCCTCGTTCTACTGGTGACATGCCCTAGATACATTACAAGCAAAACAATGTGCTTTGCCGTTTGAAGAGGGTGCTGCCCCCCCTTCATCCACGCCTTCCTTTTTTAATCCCCCGTTTACTCCAGCTGTGATGCCTGGTTTATGTACAGGGCATCGACGACGCTGCTGAGCTTATCGATGGTGTTGAGGGCGGAATCGTACGACTCGTCACGCTGGGTCTCGTCAAAGATGATGAGGCAGCCTGCTCCCTGGTCCAGGACACCGATAATGACCTTGTCGAGAATCATCTGGGAGAGCTTGCGCTCAACCTGCTGGTTATCCAGGCCGACCATCTTGGCAATGTGGTTGATCTCGACGCGGGAAAAGGGCTCGATGACCTTGATCAGGTTCTGCTCTAGCATGGCGTCGTAGAGGCGGCGGAGGTGGTTGCGGATGAAGGCGTCGCTACCGAGTTCATAGCGGTAGGCCGCCAGGGCACGCTCGTACTCCTCGAGCGAGCGGTTGGAGTGGGCGCGGGCAATGGCCTTCATGGCCTCGAGGTTCTTGCCGGCGTACTTGAGGGCCTGCTTCGACGTCATGAGCTGGTTCACGTCCTCAGACAGGTTGAGCATGATCTTGCTAAGAAGCATGTACTGCAACGCGGCCTGGGCCTTGTTGTTCTCGTCGAGGCTGTGGTATCCATCCAGGGCTTCGATGAAGTAGGAGAAGGCCGTGTTGAAGTCCTTGTCCTCGGCGTGGAGCATACCGCTCTGCATGTCGAGGTTGGCCTGGAGCATAGGCGGCGTGTAGACGCTGGCGGCGCTGGTGCGGGCGCTCGTCAGGGCGGCGCGGGCCTTGGGGATGTTGCCGAGGGCATGGTACACGCGCGACTCGAGCAGCTGAACCTCGACGAGGCGCAGCTTGTCGTCCAGGCGCTTGAGCTCACGCAGCAGACCGTTAATCAGAGTCAGAGAGTCGTAGTAGGCCAGCTTGGTCATGTAGAGGGTGACGAGGCGGACCTCGAGGTCCTGGCGCTGGAAGGCGCGGCGCTCGGCCGTGGCCCATTCTATGCAGTCCTTTGTCACGGCGACTTCGATGTCGGTGCTGTTGGGGATGTCTCGGAAAAGGTCGAGGAGCTGGCGGACTGCAGACGAGGGAATCGAGTATTAGCTATTACACTCGGGCGAGGGCAAACAAGGCCATTGGAAGGGGTGTGCTCCAGATGTACATACCCAGCTTGGACGACTTGGCCTTTGCGAATGACGAAAAGACGCCTCTGCTATCCTTTACCAAACTGACAAGCTGCTGCGTCTTGCTGGGGGGTGGGTTAGTCCAAAATCCCAAGGCAAGGGCGGGGGAGATGATGGTAAGAAAAGCACTGACTTTGCGTCCCGGTAAAGCTCTCCCAGGCTCACCAGAGCAGTCTCATACTCGCGCGTAGCAGAGTCAGAACCGGCCCTAGGAGGCTTAGATGTGATTTCCTTGAAGGCGGCCTCAGCTCGCGCCGGGTCCGTCTTTGCGAGCTTCTGGGCTTCCTGGACCCTCTCCGATTCGCCGACCGCCATGGTGATTTCTGTGTGTGTATGTGGCGTGTGGCTCGGGGAGTGTATTCGTAGGCCGGTATGGTAGTATCAACAATGGTGAGTGTTTATCGGTATGCTGGAGCGAGGGGTTGGTTGGTTGGGTTGGGTCGGTGATGACGATGATGATAATGAAGACACACACACGCACCAGAGCTGGCTACTGCTTTGCCTAGGACCAGCAGGTTGCAGCACAACGACGTACACACTCGAGGAAAGAGCGGGGCTGGTACTGATCGCAGCCACTCTCATTGGCCGTTGCGCCACAACGCTGAGCTTCTCTTAGCTGTTGTGCCAAAACGTCCCGACGAGAGCAGGTGACGGGTAAACAGTTGATCCCGGCTCCGGGGCTGATCGTCTGTCTCCGTTGCCGGTACGCGGTATTACTCAAACGGCATTAATATGTGGTAATAGCAGCCGCGGATAGGCCCACGGATAAGGATGGCACCTGCTAGAATCGCGAATTGAAATTACTCCGTGATTCATCCGATAAGCTTGGCCTGAGTGCCTGTTCTGCTAGGCTCTAGCTCTGTCTCTCTTTCTGGCCTTTCTTTGCGCCCCGAATTTTCAGAACCCTTCGAGTTTCTTTATACTACAACCAAAGCGCGTGACCGCCCATCATCAACATCTCTTCCTCCTCCCCCTTTACCTTCTTCTCCCTCTCCCCAATTCACACCAATACCCCCCAGAAACACACATAAAATGTTCCGTCAAACCATCTCATCCTCATCCCGAGCCCTGCGCTCTGCCGCGCCCAAGCTGGCGTCTGGCCCCCAGCCCCTGCTGCGCGCTCAGCAGCTCCGCACAGCTGCCCCCGTCTACTCGTTACGCTCTGCTTTCCAACCTTCCATGACCCGCTGGTACAGCGAGGCCAAGGACGAGGCCAAGAAGACTGAGGAGGGTGCCGCCAAGGAGGATGGTGAGGCTGACCCTACTGCCGAGCTTAAGAAGGCTCTCGAGGTCAAGGAGAACGAGGCCAAGGAGTGGAAGGTATGTTTTATTTATTCTCTCCCGATTGTTACCATCATCATTACCGTCTCCGATACTAACCGTGTTCCCAACTCAAACAGGACAAGTGCCTCCGCACCGTCGCCGACTTCCGCAACCTCCAGGACCGCACCCAGCGCGAGGTCAAGGCCGCCCGCGACTTCGCCATCCAGAAGTTCGCCAAGGACCTGATCGACAGCGTCGACAACCTCGACCGCGCCATGTCCATGGTGCCCGCCGAGAAGCTCAAGGACGGCTCCAACAACGAGCTCGCCACCTTCCACGAGGGCATTGCCATGACGGAGAACGTCCTGATGCAGACTCTCGAGAAGCACGGCCTCGAGCGCGTCGACCCCGACGGCGACCGCTTCAACCCCAACGAGCACGAGGCTACCTTCATGGCCCCCCAGGCCGACAAGGATGACGGCTCCGTCTTCCACGTCCAGCAGAAGGGCTTCAAGCTCAACGGCCGTGTCCTTCGCGCCGCCAAGGTCGGTGTCGTCAAGAACAAATAAACGACTCGTCCTTACCTCCAACCTTCAACCACTCAAGTCTACAATTCCTCCCCACAGGAGTAGACTCCCCACCCCCCTTTCTCCCCCTTAATGTCCATGAGGGAAAAAGGGTGTGGGCTTTTCACACACAAAAAAATTGCATTACTGGGGAATGAACAAAAAAAAACAAAAGGGGCGATTCATAATCGCGTGTACTACTATATGGGCATATTTTTTTTTCTCTGGGGTTTTCTATTTTTCTTTATTGTGGCGTTGGTTTTTGAAAGCCGCTGTTGTATAATGCTCCTCTCATGAAAAAAAAACAAACCCTCACTGGCGGTCGTGTTGTATTGGTATAGGATGGATGTGTGTACATCTTTACTCAAGAAGTTGGTTCCCTCCGTCCCTTGGCGAATAGGGAAAGGGGGACTTTTCTTGGTTGTATAAAAAAGAGAGGAAGAAAAAAGGGCGAAATAGATTTCGCGATACTGAAGATGCACATGTTGTGGTTTTATGAAAAGCATGTGTTGTTTGTATACTTAGATACTAGTGTTCCGGATTCACAGAGCCAGGACGACTGTTGTTCCAGGTGAGGCTTCATCTACATGGTGAAACTTCAATATAATACTTCTTTCCTGGACTCATTCATCGTCATGATACCGAAACTCACAGGTCGTGTGCAGCTTGTTGATGTGAATACATTGGAATCATCTCCCCAAGAGATGTAATTATACCTAAAATACTATGACAAACATGACAATCAATTGTCCCTCCACCTCCCGTGGTTTTATATATGCTCCCTTATTTCTTGGCTTTGGGCTTGGCCTTGGCCTTGGTCTTCTTCGCGCCACCGGCATCATCGTCGTCGTCCTTGGCTGCCTTTGTCGCCTTCTTGGCCGGCTTCTTCTTGGGCTGCTTGATGTACTTGTCTTTCTTGAAGTCAATCTCGGCATTGTCGTCGTCGACCTCGGGCACGTCGAGCACCTCGCCGTCGTCTTCTTCCTCAATGGCCTCTTCCAGGTCGGGCGCCTCCTTGGCCTGCTTCTTTGGTGCCATAACGTTGTCGGTTCCCTTCATGAATGGCACGGGGTGGCTCATGGCATTGTATCTGGATGGCGGGCAATGGTGGTTAGCATCATGCGTGTTCCTTAAAGTGGAAGAGGTATTAACAGGAGAAAAGGGAAAGAAAACTCACGTTCTTGTAAAGGCAGCCTTGGCCTTGGAGTCAATAGACACCCTCTCCTCATTCATGTAGCCGACACCAAGCTCCTGGATGGCGTCAAAGTCCTCGCGCGTGAGGTAGTAGCTGTCCATAAGCTCAATGACATCCTTGACGGCGTCTGTGCCCTCACTCTGCATCCGGTTGATCATCTGGTCCCAGAGAATGGGCATGTACTCCTGTCGGATCTCGTTGTGGTCGCCAGACGACTTGAGACGCATGTGCGAGTGGATCTCGCGCGTGTAGCGGCCGAGCTTGCCCGTCTTGCTGAAGTTGCCCAGCCACGAGGTGAAGTTGGAGCCCATCAGCTGGCCAGAAATGTAACTCGCTGGTCGGACCGTGCTGAAGATGGCGTGCGTCGGCATGAGCGACCAGTGCTGCTGCGGTCCGTGGATCATGCGGTCGACTAAGTCACCGTCGCTGATGCTCTCGGCAGCGTTGTCAAACAGTTCCAAAGCTTTGAGCCTCTGCTCCCGGGGGGTATATCCCTTTCCGTTGAGGAGCATCGGTTTCGTCCGCAGGTAGTTTTCCTGGATCATGAGGAAGCTGAACTCGTGGTCGTTGAAGTACAGCTCAATCTTGTCGTTGAGCGTCGAGTTGCTCGACGGAGCAAACAGGCCGCCTCCCAGCATCTTCTGGCAAATGTCCCAAGGCTTGAGGACGACATGCTTCTCCCACGCCTTGGTCATGGCCTTAGTCTCATTGAAGTCCATGCTCTTCTGGTCGAGTTTGGCAGTGGCAATCATGTTGATGATTTGCCGGATGTCCTTGTTGCTGCCTTCGATCAGGGCATCGATAACTGGCACCGGCAGCTTCAGGCCCTCGCGCACACAGATCGTCATGATGCGCGATCGGACCTGGTCCACCGTGGGGCGGTTAAACCGGACGTCGAAAGCGACGTGGTCGAACGGCTTCATCTTGGGTAGCTTGCGTTCGTTGCAGATGAGGATCAGGGGGACTTCTGTCTTCCTGCAGAACTTGGCCAGGGCACCAACGCCACCTCGGTCTCCGGCCGACATACCGTCAACCTCGTCCATGATGAGCACCATGTTCTTCTTGCCATTGTCCACATTCTTGCCATCACCGGCAAAGAAACCGAGAAGCGACGTGTTGTTCATGACGTCACTGACACCAGCCTCGACCAGCTTCTTGCTCCTCGTGTCACTTGCATTGCTCTCGAGGACATCGAACCCCTCGAGCTTTGCAGCCAGGTGAGCAGCAGTCGTCTTGCCAATTCCTGGCGGACCCGAGAGGATAACAGCACGTTCGCCACCTAGTCCGTCGGCGCCTCGTCGCTGAAAATTGTACTTTTTCGACTTTGACCAGTTCCTGAGCCAGTTCTGGATCTTTTCCACCTGGGCCTTGTTTCCACAGATGTGACTGAGTTGGGTGGGAGCATATTTCGAAGTCAGGAGCTGAGCAGTCGGAGCTGGAGGGGGCGGAGCAGGTCTAGATGAATCCCCGCGAGCAGCAGCGGCTGCCTTGGCCTTCTTGATTTCCTCCAGCTTCTTTGCCTTCTCCTGCGCCTCCATTTCAGCAGCCTCCTTCATGATCCTGTCTTCCTCTGCCTTCTTCTTCTCCTGGGCCTTCTGAGCACCCTTTCCAGATCCGCCAAATGCCGGAAGTTTGCGGACGAGATCGAAGAGACCGTGTTCATCGATGGTCTTGATTCCCAGTGCCTTAATCTTAGAGAGCTTGCTGGGGCCGGCATCCTCGCCAAGAACAACAAAGCTAGTCTTGCTGCTTGGTTGGCCGGTAACCTTGCCGCCGTATCGCTTGACAAGAGCCTGCGCCTCGTCGCGCCCAACTGTCTGCAGGAGGCCGGTGAAGACAAATGTCAGACCGGTAAGACACTCCTCAGCGCCCTCGGGCAGATCGGTTGTGGGGTTCTGAGGTGCAGCCGCAGCATTGCCTCCGCCGGTCGCCTTTCGCCAGTCGAATTTGGCATTTGGGTCTTTGGGAGGGGGCGTCGGGGGTCGGACGGTGGACACGCTGTCGAGGATGTTCTGGTACGCTGAGTCTTCGTTTTCGGCGGGCTTCTGAGCTCTCGGGGCACGGGGTTTGGCAGGTGCCTTCTTCTTGGGGGCCGGCTCGTCTGATTCCGAGTCCGATTCCGGGGTCTTGCGCTTCTTTGCGGTTGACGCAGATCGCGAAATCTTTGCATCGTCCTCCACGACCTTGGCGGAGCGACCACGGGCTGCCGGACGTTTAGGCACAGGGAGCACTTCCTCCTCCGACTCATCCTCCTCGTAGTCGTCGTTCTTGCGCTTTCCCCGGCCTTTTGTATCAGCAGCAAAGATGTCGTCGTCATCCTCGTCTGCGTCTTCCATGTAGACATCATCGTCGTCATCGTGCTTGTTGTAGCTCGTTGTCGAGCGCTTCTTAGCGGGTGCGTCGTTCTTGGCCGGGGCGGCGGCTTGCTTCCCGCGAGGACTCGATCGTACCGGGACTTCGGTCTTAACACTAGCTTTGGCGTCGGTCTTCTTTGTCGGTGTAGCTTTGGCGGATTTGCTGTCCTTGGAAGAGGCGAAGTAGTCGTCGGGTGATATGGCTACTCCCTTGGGTTCGGCATCCCTGAAGAACGGTATGTCAGATATGAATTCGCAACGGGACGAAGAACGATTCACTTACGCAGCTTTCCTCTTTGGTGCCGCCTTTGCAGCAGGCTTCTTCTCCCTGTAAATAAATGGTCAGCAGCCGCTTCATGTACAAGCTTGGAAGGTTGTTCGACGCACTGGACCGGCTCGTCGTCGTCGTCGCTGTCCTCGACAACCTTGCGGTTTTCTGCAGTGAAAAGGTTAGCACCCACTTCTAACGGCAGCGGCAGAAAGAATGCCCATACTTGAACGCTTGTTCTTTGCGTCTTCGGCGGGCTTCGCAGCAGGCTTCGCCGGGGCGGCGGGGGCACCACCACCCTTGGACGTGAAGAAAGATCGAATGTCAGGCATGATGTATGACGGCACGATCTTTCAAAAAAGAAGAGGTAGAAAAATCCCAAAAATCCAAGTAGAGAGGGAGGTATAATGACCCTTTTCAGGACATTGGGAAGAGGGTGCCTAGTGCAATGTTGTCCGTGAAATAGCTAGGCAGCCAAGGGTTGGTAGTCGAGAAAAAGTGACGTCCGCTACGAGTATTACAGGCGTGTGCTACTTCACCGGGGGGGACGCGAAGTTGACGCGGAAGGCGTGACCATTGGCGTAGCCGTTAAGAGGCAGCAGCAGCAGCAGCAGCAGCCAGTGAACAAGGTACGTACCGGATTTGGTTGGCGCTGTCCTGTGCTGTGTTGCTATGTATATTTGTTGCGTTTAGTGCCTGACCATTTAGGCGGCCACAATTGGCTCCACCAGGGGACTTTGAAGCCGAGCGGATTTTCCCTTACGACTGGGCAAAGACGAAGACGACGACGCCGACGACATCCCCCGAACCCGCCCGACCGGATCAACAGACGCACACCTACAAAAGATGAAGACGGCGGCCTCAAACGCTTCGACGCTGGCCAGCGCCCTCCGGGGACTGACGCTGGGCGGCAGCGCATCGTCGTCGTCGGCGCTGCGACAGCTGCGAGCCCCGATGCAGCAGCAGACCAGGAACCTCAACGCCGCGGGGCGACAGCTGCAGAGTGCGCGTGCATTCTCGACGACGACGGCCATGATGGGCACCTGGCTGGAGCCCTCGATCAACCGGCAAAAGAAGAAGGCCAAGGGTCGGCCGCGCGTGGCCACCGGAGGCTCGACAAAAGGGACGACGGTCCAGCAGGGCGACTACGGCCTGCGCATGGTCGACCACCACAGGAGAATCAGCGCCAAGTCGCTCAAGATGGCCGAGGACACGATCAAGAACCGTCTCCGTGGAGAGAAGTACCGTCTCTACAGGCGTAAGAACTGTGACATTGGTGTCTACGTCAGCGGAAACGAGGTACGCTTCTCCTTTTTTTTTTTGGAGGGCCCTTTTCTTGGGCACCTCAAACCAGCACATCACATGAAACTAATCAGAAAATTACGATGAACAGATCCGTATGGGTAAGGGAAAGGGTTCCTTTGACCATTGGGCTACGAGAATGGCAGTGAGCCAGATCCTGTTTGAGATTCGCGGCAAGGTCCACGAGGCTATCGTGAGGGATGCCTTCCGGCTGGCCGGGAACAAGCTCCCCGGTCAGTGGGAGTTTGCCAAGAAGGGAGACGCCCCCATCGTCGGAGTCACCCAGCTCAACGGGGTGACGCTCGAGGACCTCAAGAGGCCGAGGAGGCAGGTCACACCCGCTGAGCTGATTGAGGCGGCGGCGTCGTCGCCGGAGACCACCACTTCGATCCCGCAGCCGGACACCGAGATCGACGCTTCCAAGTCTACGTGAACGGGGGGGAAGAGATGCTGAAACCCATACATGGACCACATGGTCCAGCCATGTACACTATCAGGTCTAGTGCCTGTGTAATAACTGCGAATGTCAACTATATATCACTGTCAGACAATGAAAAAGCCAGCCCCCGGGGCGTCAAGTTTTTAGTTTTGCAATTGCCTTTTCCCTCTATGTAACCCGTATGCTCTTCAAACGATCAATGCCTTTTTTTTCGAAGATTTTCCTATACAAACAGTGTGACAAAATACACTAGTCGTTGAACAACGCTGCACCCAGTGCTGAAGCCTTATGTAGGCAGTGCGGCCGGTGGTTGGATAGTGGTCCGTGCGCCATTGGGGAGGACCCAGCCGTCACCACTTTACGCGACAGACGCGTCTTCCACAAAACCTGGGAGCCATCAACGCAAACCTCTGCAGACGACGAGCCACCCCTCGATTCCGACGACGTCCATCACCACCGCCGCCTTCGCCTCATCGACATCACCGCAACCCCCCTCTCTCTCACACATACACACATACAAACACAAAATGGCGTTGATTGTCGACAAGCACCGACCTCGGTCGCTCGACTCGCTGACGTACCACCCCGAGCTATCGGATCGACTCAGGTCACTGGTACGTGAAAGGCTCTCGGAACACACAAAGACACATGACAAGAAGAAGAAAAAAGAGAACCCGTTGGACTGACAAAAACACCTTTTGGGATTGAAATTTACAGGCTCAGAGCGGCGACTTCCCCCATCTCCTAGTGTACGGACCGTCAGGCGCAGGAAAGAAGACGCGCATCGTAGCCACGCTCAAGGAGCTCTACGGCCCGGGAGTGGAGAAGATCAAGATCGACGCCCGCGTGTTCCAGACGTCGAGCAACCGCAAGCTCGAGTTCAACATCGTGGCGTCCATCTACCACCTGGAGATCACGCCCTCGGACGTGGGCAACTACGACAGGGTGGTGGTGCAGGACCTGCTCAAGGAGGTGGCGCAGACGCAGCAGGTGGACCAGTCGGCGCGGCAGCGCTTCAAGGTGGTGGTGATCAACGAGGCGGACCACCTGACGCGCGATGCCCAGGCAGCCCTCCGCCGCACCATGGAGAAGTACTCGCCCAACCTGCGGCTCATCCTGCTGGCCAACTCGACGGCCAACATCATCGCGCCCATCCGGTCGCGTACCCTGCTCGTCAGGGTGGCGGCCCCGTCGCACGACGACATCTGCGACGTGCTCAGCCAGTCGGCCAGGAAGCAGGGGTGGGACGTGTCCGAGGGTCTGAATCGCAGGATTGCCAGGGACAGTGGGAGGAATCTGAGGAGAGCTCTCCTCATGTATGAGGCTGTTCATGCTCAAAAGTGTGTTTTTCTCCCTTTTGTTTCCTTCTTCCCTTTTCTTTTTCCCCTTCTTGCCCTCTTCCTCTTCTTTTCCCTTTTTTCCCTCCTCCTTCTCTCATCTACCATCATCTCGCTAGGAACGAGAAGACGAAGGAAAAGTGCTGACCCCAGTGAAACCTATAGTGAAAAAGTATCCGACGACACCCCCATCCCCCCAGCAGACTGGGAGGCCCTGATCGGACACATAGCCAAGGAGATTGTGGAGGAACACACGCCCGCCAGGATCCTCCAGGTCCGGGCCAAGCTGTACGACCTCCTGACGCACTGCATCCCGCCGACGACGATCCTCAAGACGCTCACGTTCAAGCTCCTGCCCATGATTGACGACCCCCTCAAGGGAGAGGTGATTCAGTGGTCTGCCTTTTACGAGCACCGCATCAAGACGGGGACCAAGGTGATTTTCCACCTCGAGGCGTTTGTGGCCAAATTTATGAGGATCTACGAAATGTACCTTATGAGTATGGATATGTAGGGTGCAGAGGAGAAGGCAGGCAGGCAGGCAGGCAGGCAGGCAAAGCTGATATCATTTACTTGGGGAGGTGCTTTTCCCCCTCGTGGCGTTTTTGGCGTAATGGGACATTTGATTACGAAAATACATTAAAAAACGCATTGTTCCGATGATGCTAGTAGTAGTAGCAGGTGGTTTCTACTGGTTCAATGTATGTACAATTAGCATTGTCAAAGATGTCCTGGTTCCATCCATCCGTCAACATTGTCCCAGCTGCTTGGCGGGATTTGTCTTGGCATGCGGGGGATGAATACGTACGTACGTGTTGTTTCCCAAATACGATCATGCTGCTACTATACTACTAGTACTACCTTGGTATCTAGACTATTGGAGATGCTTGCGGTAGTACCGTCGCAGCTCGTATACTCGTACGTGCTGTATCGCATGTTCCACAAAGGCAATATTTCCGAGGCAGGCGGGGTGGACACAGCCCTTTTGGATCTATCATCATCTGACAGCTTTGGGTATTACCCATCCCACCTGTTTGGTTTTTTGAGTACGACGTATTATTTACCTTGCATTTGACATGTGGGTCAAGTTGTCAGGGCGAGAGGGGTATCAACGTCGAGACAGGACACTTTATGCAGAGTGATGATGATGAATCATGGTGGTGAGAGGATGGTACTGCCAAGCTGTGATGATGGATACTACTGGTGTTGATCAAGGTGATGATGATGATGATGATGGCTATGCTATCAGCAAACAATAATACAAAGCAATACGAGTATGTGTAAAAGGTGTGCGAATTCCTTAGTTGATGACTGCTCGTGATACTCAATGTGGTAAGAAAAAGCCAAGAAGAGGGGAAAAGAAGATGGATGGTCATGATACCCCTCCTTTTCATCGATTGACGGGGATCTACATAGCTTAAAATTACTCGTACAAACAAAGTGTCGCGTGGTATTATGCAAAGTGACAAGGGTATCAGGGGTCGAAATGATTCCAGAGGATACATTTACTTCCAGAAGAAGGAATTTTGCCATCAAAGATGTGAGTGTTTTTTTGGCTAATAAAAAGATGTGTGGTGGATATACTCACATTCAAGTTACCATTGATGGAAACATCTACAGGTACTAGTTGTGGACCGGATCCATGGAAGCGCGTGCGTGGGGGGGGGGAAGGAAACGGACACAGAAAAGAGAGAAAGAAGAGGAGCGGTATTGCCTAATTAGGAAAGGTCAAGTTCTAGTGGGGAAACGTGACATAATAACACCCCCAAAGGTTTTTTTCTTTCTTTTCTTTTCTTTTTTTTCCTATTCGCGTTGGGCCAATTGTCATTGACGGTATTACCAAGACGGACGGATGCGGGGAAAAGAAGGAAGAGTTGCGTCCGAAGGGATTGTGATTGATTGGCACAAATTGGTTGCATCACTTTCCTGGTCTGGGCATGAGGTAATTGGATTATGAGGGGGGGACAGACATGCTTGATCTTTTTGTGAGAGAGAGGGAAAGAGAGAGACGAAGAGATTAGGAACATGACTGATTGCGGAATGTCAATGTTTTCAGGGTTCCCCAATATATATTCCTCTTTAGACTTGGAGGTTTCGGCTCCGGCAAACCGAGTGTCATGACCTCGGAAGATGGGCCGGTGGTGATTCAACAAGTTCGGGAAATAGCCGTTTGCCGTTATACTCGTGTCTGTAGTACTCCCGAGAGGAAGGAGGGCAAGCATGGAGTGTGCTACTGACTTGAAGTCGTTTAGTGGTCTAGAATGAAAAAGAAGGATAATACTGGTTGACTGGTAATATTACAGCCAGGTAGTACAAACTACAGGAGTAAACACCCTTCCACACGACCGACGGGAGCGGATGAACCGGTGGGTGCACGGGGACGGGCGGCAATTCGCTCGGTCGACGGGAAAACAGGTATTAGAAGAGATATGATTGGGTCTAGGTGCTCTTGTTTCGGGGGAAAGGATGGGGGGGGTTAGACACGGACGGGGTATGGGTATGGGTATTGGCCCTTGGGTATGGGTATTGCGGTACGGCGGGATAGTAGACTGTACCGGTAGTACTGCTAGTACTAGACTCCTAGAGCTATGAGTGATGATGAGTGCTAGTAGATGCATGTACTGTTCATCACTTGGTAGGTGTTGGGATACATGATGCTCTTCAAGACTTGATGCCTTTGACCATGCCAAGGTCAACCCCTCGCCACACACGCACACACACACTTCCCGAAATGCTTACCCCGGTTAACTCTGTGTAATGTGAGAGGCTGGTTAGAGTCTGGGGATGTACTCGTTGAGCTGGGCTGGTGCATATTGGTGTAGACTGTTCTGTATGAGTACATGTACTCCGTACACCTTCTATGATATCGTCATTCTCTCCTCCGGTCCGGGAGCTGTTGAACCATGTAATCTATCCCAACAATGTACCGGTTCTCGGCCTCTCTTCCTCTCTTCCCCTCTTGCGCTTTTCCCCGCGGTAACACAGATACAGCCGTGTATGTATACACACACATACACACACACACACAAGAACGTCCTTCCGGTGGTTACTCTTTGCGGTCCCGGTAATCATGGCCCGCAATCATGGATGAGACCCATTGATAACCAAAGAAAATACTCCGTAATAATACTCGTCCCCTAATGCGACAAAAAGAGACACACAAGTGTTTCCCCACCTACAAGGACGGTATTGCCCAGTGTGCAGACAGCAATAGTTAAGCACCAGTCTACAAGGTATACGGGGTACTTTGGAGGAGGGGGACAGAGAACCCGAGTGTGTGTGTGTGTGGATGGATGGATGGTAATATTACTAGAGTATCCCTACTACACTAGAGTATCCCTACTAGAAGTATCCCGTACTAGAGCACTAGAGAAGAATAGAGTAGTAGAAAGTCACTGTCCCGCTTGACGCAATCCATAAAGACCATGTTCGGTCCCCATCCCTGAGACTCGGGAGCTTCTTCTTTCTTTCTCTTCTTTTCCCTCTTGGTTTCCTTTCTTCCCCCTCTTCTTTCTCATTCATCATCTTCTTCTTCTGCTTCTTCATATCCCTCCCTCCCCCTTTCACCCCCTTTGTCAACTCTTCTTGAACCTTTTGTTCTGATCATCACCATCATCACCATCATCATCAACCCCCCCC
>FYEV01001818.1:285285-297944 GCA_900188565.1 Geosmithia flava
CCCCCCCGCCGCACGTGCCCATAGTACTACTACTGCTACTGCTACTGCCATTTTAGTACTAAACTGCGGTACCCCGCAACTCTCTCAACAAGACGCGCTCAAGCCAAGGCTCAAACCAGAGGACCCCTCTACCCTCCCTCCACTCCTCCCTACATCGTCCCCTCCAAAGGACCAACAAATTAGTATTACCTGCATTACCTGTACTCGGCCTTTTATTACCTGCTTGCAGCTCCAGTGTACTACGAGTACTGCGACTACTAATTCTGCCGTCATCCCAATCTCACCTTGTCCCTCTTCTTCATCCTTCTTCTTCTACAACTACAACTACAACTACAACAATCACAACTGCCACCTTTGCTACGCAACGTCCTACAATGGAGGCCATCAAGTCTGCGGCCAAGGTCGTCACCGAGGCCCATGGCGTCGACACATTCCGTGAGTTTCCCCCTTCTGTCTCGTTCCTTTTTTCCCTTTTATCCAGTCTTTCTCTTGCCGGGTCTCTCTGTCAGGTCTCCCTGTCAAGTCTCTGTGCTGCACAGTCCCTCTGAGTCCTTCGCTACACAATGACCCGACAGGAGGGGAGAGCAGTTCCTTCCCACTTCTAGCTCCCACCCTGGTCCCTTTTTTTTTCGCTTTTACCCGTTGGAGCTCTATTAGCTAACATGTGCCTTTTTTTTTTTCTACAGACCCTCCTACCAAGATGTTTGCCAGTATGACAATTACCATGATCCTTTTCCTTTTTTCATTCTTCTTCTTCTCCTTCGACGATTGAATCTCTATTGTACAATCAAGTCGTACGATGTTCTTACCATGTACTGACCCCTTTTCTTCCTCTCTCAACAGAGCACCCTAGCAAGCCCCATCTTTCCAGTGAGTAATAATAATTTTAACGACCCTTCCCCCAATGCTTGGCCCTTCCAGCCCCTCCGAAGACGGCGATGATTTTTTTTTGGGGAGTGGGGGAGAAACAATTGAGTGGACAAAAAAAAAGAGAGACAGAGACAATTGAGTGGACAAGGGGCAACGATGGCTGACCAATGGCACTCCCTTGCACCCAACAGGCCTCGATGAGTACCAGAAGCTGTACAAGGAGTCGATAACGGAGCCGGAAAAGTTTTGGGCGCGCCAGGCGCGCGAGATGCTCTCGTGGGACCGGGACTTCTCGACGACGCGCTACGGCACGCTGGAGGGCGGAGACACGGCCTGGTTCCTGGAGGGCCAGCTCAATGCGTCGTACAACTGCGTGGACCGCCACGCCATCAAGGACCCGTCGCGCGTGGCCATCGTCTACGAGGCCGATGAGCCGGCCGACGGGCGCAACGTGACGTACGGCGAGCTGCTGCGCGACGTGTCGAGGACGGCGTGGACGCTGCGCCAGATGGGCGTGGGCAAGGGCGACACCGTGGCCATCTACATGCCCATGATCCCCGAGGCCATCGTGGCCATCCTGGCGTGCATCCGCATCGGCGCCGTCCACTCGGTCGTCTTCGCCGGCTTCTCGGCCGACTCGCTGCGCGACCGCGTCATCGACGCCCGATCCCGCGTCGTCATCACCACCGACGAGGGCAAGCGCGGCGGCAAGCTCATCGGCACCAAGAAGATTGTCGACGACGCCCTCAAGCAGTGCCCCGACGTCTCCCACTGCCTCGTCTACCGCCGCACCGGCGCTGAGATCCCCTGGACAGAGGGCCGCGACATCTGGTGGCACGACGAGGTCGAGAAGTGGCCCGCCTACTTCCCCCCCGTCCCCGTCAGCTCCGAGGACCCCCTCTTCCTCCTGTACACCTCGGGATCCACCGGTAAGCCCAAGGGTGTCCTGCACTCCACGGCGGGATACCTCCTCGGCGCTGCCATGACGGGCAAGTACGTCTTCGACATCCACGACGGAGACCGCTTCTTCTGCGGTGGTGACGTCGGCTGGATCACCGGCCACACCTACGTCGTCTACGCTCCGCTCCTGCTCGGTGTCACCACTGTCGTCTTCGAGGGTACCCCCGCCTACCCCGACTTCTCGCGCTACTGGGACATTGTCGAGAAGCACAAGGTCACCCAGTTCTACGTCGCCCCCACCGCCCTCCGTCTGCTCAAGCGCGCTGGCGACCACCACGTCAAGCACCAGATGAAGGATCTGCGTGTTCTGGGTTCCGTCGGCGAGCCTATTGCTGCTGAGATCTGGAAGTGGTACTTTGAGATTGTTGGCAAGGAGGAGGCTCACGTTGTTGATGTAAGTTTTTCCTCTGTCCCTCCTGTTCTTTTCCCATGTTTCTTTCTCTCGGATGTTACACCATCGGAGTGTACCCTATATACCGCATTGGAAAACGCACATATTAACTCTCAACTCCCAGACCTACTGGCAAACAGAGACTGGCTCCAACGTCATCTGCCCCCTGGCCGGTGTCACCCCCACCAAGCCCGGCAGTGCCTCTCTGCCCTTCTTCGGCATCGAGCCCGCCATTGTCGACCCCGTCACGGGAGAGGAGCTTCACGGCAACGACGTCGAGGGTGTGCTGGCTTTCAAGCAGGCTTGGCCTAGCATGGCTCGTACCGTGTACGGAGCTCATAAGCGTTACATGGATACGTATCTGAACGTGTACAAGGGATACTACGTATGTTTTCCCCTGTTCTTGTTCTCAATTTTTCCACTTCCTTTCCTTTCCTTTTTACTCTCTTCTCCCCCCTCTGATGTACCAGTTCTGACCAAAAACATAGTTCACGGGAGATGGTGCCGGTCGTGACCACGAGGGATTCTACTGGATCCGCGGCCGCGTCGACGACGTGGTCAACGTGAGCGGTCACCGCCTGTCGACGGCCGAGATCGAGGCCGCCCTGATCGAGCACGACTCCATCGCCGAGGCCGCCGTCGTCGGCGTGGCCGACGAGCTGACGGGCCAGGCCGTCAACGCCTTTGTCGCCCTCAAGGACGGCAACGAGGCCTCGGACGCCCTCCGCAAGGAGTTCATCATGCAGGTCCGCAAGAGCATCGGACCCTTTGCCGCCCCCAAGGCCGTCCACGTCGTCCCCGACCTGCCCAAGACGCGCTCCGGCAAGATTATGCGTCGCATCCTCAGGAAGATTCTCGCCGGCGAGGAGGACCAGCTCGGCGACATTACCACTGTAAGTAAAACCCTCTCTCTCTTGTTTTATGCCTCCGGCGGCCCTACCGGGGGTGGACCTCGCTGCGCTCGCACGTCCTTGGTGAAATTGTGTACTGACTGACCGTTATAGCTCTCCGACCCGTCAATCGTCGCCAAGATTATCGACACTGTACATGCCGAGAAGAAGGCTTAAAAGCCTGGAGTGGAAAGTGTTTTTGTGAAGGAATGTTGAATGTTCTGTAAGGGATTGGATAATATCAAGCAACCATTTATTTATTTTATTTTTTTGAACAAACAAACAAACGAACGAACAAGAAAAAAAAACATAACGAAAGACTGCAGAGAACAAGAGCAAAAAAAATCTTATATAATTTGTGCAAACTTGCGTTATTACTTCTTTTATTTTACTTTTTAAGATTTACCTTGAATGGAGACTATGTACATGTGGTCTAGGGTGGTTGAGGCCATTGAGGTTAGTTGGCGTGTGAAAGACATATTACTACTAAATACTATATTTATACTGCACGTGTGCTCGATGTTATTTATATGCTACTGCATGTACTCCATATCTTGGGTATTATAATAGCAACACTATCAAATGCCGCTGCAAGAGTTCCGGCAGAGCTAAAACTGTCAAGAGGAAGTGCGAGCGCAGCGAGGAGAGCCCCCGCAAGGGCCGCCGGAGGCATATAACGAGAGTAAGTAAGAGTACATGTGCATTGCTTGAATGATGAAAGCGGTAATTGTGAGTAAAAGTTTAAGAAAGCGAGTGCGAGCGTAGCGAGGAGAACCCCCGGTAGAGCCGCCGGAGGCATATGATGAGAGTGAGTAAACGAGTGCGTCACTTGGTCTCTGGAGGTTCGGAGATATCACGAGGAAGTATACGTCAAGCGAGGCGGTGACAGCTAGTACTACTAGTGCTATCAGTACGAGTAAAAAGAGACTTTACCACATGATGCAAGAACGGCACTGCGCCACTGAGATGTGAAGGTTCAAGAAAGGATGTGGGGAGGTTTATCGAGAAGAGTGAGTGAGAGCGTGAGGGTGGGTGATGGTGGGAGTGATATTGCGCCACCACGGTATAAAGGATAGAGGGTCAATAAGAGGGGAAATGAGATGTCAGTGAGGTCAGATACCAGCTAGGGTCTCTGAGGCGTATCACGGCTTTGCGAGCGAGTATATTACCAAGCAAGGCGGTGATTGTCAAGAGTTCAATGTTTTAACGGAAGGATTGCACTGCGCCACTGAGATCCAAATGTTTTAAAGAGGGGAAAGCACGAGCGCAGCGAGGTCGAACTCCCGGTAGGGCCGCCGGAGGCAAACATCCAAGAGTGAAGTCTTGAATATGTACATTCGATATCTCCGAGAGAGAGAAAAAAAAAGAAAAAAGACGTGTACGATAAGACCGGTACTGCGCCACCAGGATCTAGATGCTTTAAAAGAGGGGAAAGTACGAGAGTATCGAGGTCAGGTAGGGCCGCCGGAGGCAATATTGTCAAAGAGGTTCGGGTGAGAGATGATATTACTGGGTTATTACAAAGAAAGAAAAAAAGAAACGCAAGGTTAAAGAAAAGCAAGATGTGGTGTGCAGGTGTGCAGGATTGTGTGTGTGTAGATGTGCAGTTGAGTGAGGATCGATTGGATGAGAGTGAAGGGGAGGGGACGACAAGGGAAGGGGGACGCGTAAGTTGAAGTCTTGGCCATAACGCTACGGTACGTGTAGTACTGGTACAGTACAATACGACTATTAGACAAAAGTCGGGCCCGACAACCCCCCCGCTTAGATGAAGTTGAGAGTCAAAATCCTGTTGGATTGATCATGATGGGAAAGGAAGAATGGGTTGGTGTGAGAGGGAGACGTGGCGAGAGAGGCTTAGCTGGGTTAGTACGACTCGTGGACTGTAATACGTAGTATGGGATGTTTTAAGGATTGAAGCAAAGATTTAAGCTTCTTTTTGGTCAACTAGGGTTAGAGAGGGATGGAGGGTGATGTTGATGATTGCATTGAAACGGACATGGGGAGGGAAGGGGGGGGGGGATTTACTGCTTCGGATGGTGTTAACTCCGGATGAGGGTGTCGGGTTAAGGGTATTATGTCTGTATGTCTGTACGGAGTACGGGCCCTGGAGTACGGAGTTCCATGCGTACGAGTACGTTATGGAAGAATCGTCGGATGTACAGGTATTTAGTATCCCGGAAGTGAGTGAGAGAAATAGTACTAGTATTATGGTAAAAAGCGTCGTCATCGTGTTGAGACTTGGCGTTGGACGGGAGACTGAGAGATGCATTTTTGGTAAGTGGGTCAGATGGTCATGTTGGACGTGTTGAAAGCTGAAGATGGAGATGAGGATGATGAAGAAGAAGAAGAAGAAGAGGATGGGAGATGAAGAAGAAGATGAAAGATGAAGAGAATTACTTGAGAAAAAAAAAAGAAGATGCGAAAAAGACAAAACACATGGCATTAAATCAATTGATCAAGGATAACATTTCTACTCCGTGGATATCCACAACATGTGGCCTTGAGACTCGGTCTGCTTCAGAGGTGCGGTGCCGAGAGGATGTGTTAGGGGATATGTTAGGGGAGTATGGGGGGGGGGGAAGGTTACGGGGGATAACAGTGCAGGTATAGTAGTAGTAGTGTTATTGGGGGTTTGGACGGTACCTTGATGTTGTATTGACCGTATTGAACGGTATTGAATTCGGTATTCATCACTGTACGGAGTACTCGTACACTCCAACTCAGATATCCATTACTCGTGTCGAGTACACCCACTTGCAAATCCCACCGGTGCAATTCTTCCTTTTGATCGTGCGACTTGGCAATGATGACTAGAATGATTGATACGAGCACTACGAGTATACTCCGTAGTCTAAGAGTACGAGTGCAGAGGCCGCCCGTATGCAAGTTGCTTACGGTGGATGGAGTGAGTCTACAGTGGATATAATCGTAAGCGTAAATTCTTAGGTACCGAGTAGAGAGCAAATGGGTCGCTAAGCCTGCTTGTACTCCGTAGACCTCCAGGTCTCCAGTAGTAGCCCGGGCAAGTATGGACGTACAGGGGGGCACAGCCACTATACCAAGACTTCCCAGGCCTCCCAGTTGACCTGAAGCGTGTAGCCTCGTGGTCGTGGAACTTGGTCCATAAATGCCAGTCAAGTCCGATACACGTACCGAGTTGGCATTGAAAACTTTCCATCAGAGGAATACTACCGAGTACTACTGACACTACTGACATTACTCTTGAGAGGCCTCTATTACTCCAAACTGGCTCTGCAGTCTACCACTACAACTACCGTCTTACTACTACTCCGTACCTGGCCACCCCAATATATGCTTATTCAACTGAGTAATACTACGAGTACTCCATCTTCCAGGTACTCTCCAGGGCCTCACCCACTAATACTGCACCCCCACCGTATCAGTTACCCCGTATTCTACCAAGTCAAACACTCTATTACAAGTACCATGTACGTATATACTTAACCTTGTTCTTTGTTGTCACTTTATTACCTCTACCAATACGCTCCTGTACGCTCCTGTACGCTCTCGGCGTCTGTCTCACCCACACACTTCATTCATCCTTTCTTTTCCCTCTCTCTCTCTCTCTCTCTTTTCTCACTTTCCTTCTCCATCATTCTTCCTTCTCCTCCCCAGAGCCTCCCTCCCATAATACTATATACTCTCTCGCTACGCCCTCTTTTTTTCTTTTTGCTCCGTTTGGCTCTGGAGCTCATTCTCTCTAATATCAGTCCTCTGTACTACCGTCAGATTGTATCCTCCCTCATTCGCCTCCGACCGACCAACAACACGCAATAAATACTACGAGTACTAGTACTACCGCGAAAAAGGCCTGTATGGCTTCGGCCAAGGCTTAATCACTCTCTTTCTCTCGCCTCCCTTTAAAAGAACAGGGACACTCGCTTCTCCTTTTTTCTTTTATTTCTCCCTCTTTTTTTCTTCAGCTGGACTTTGGAAATGGTATCTGTACGCACAATCGCCACGGCCTTTGCCGGTGCAGCATTATTTGTCCAGTCTTCAATAGGTTCGTAACACCACCACCACCACCACCACACAAACACCAAAGCACACGATACACAAACCTCTCGCTCGGATCAAGCCACTGACACATGTTCGTCCCGACTACCAACAGCTCACTCGACTCGACGAAATCCCCTGGAATACATCTCCACCATTCAGGATGCCGTCCTCAAGGCCCCCACACATCGTGTCACGGCACACTCACACTTCGACCTGACCTTTACCATTGACGACGGCCAGACCCCCATCCGACTCACCCTCGAGCCCAATCACGATATCCTCCACAACGAATTCTCCGTCACGACGCTGGACGCCGACGGCCGCGTCAAGCACGTAGACGACAATGTCCAGCGCAGCGCCCACCGCGTCTTCAAGGGCCGCACCGAGATCCAGCGCCCCGGCCAGGGAGGCTGGGCCGACGCCGGCTGGGCCAGGATCACCGTCCACCGCGACGGGCCCGAGCCCATGTTCGAGGGCGCCTTCAAGGTCTACGGAGACGCTCACCACGTCCGCACCGCCGCCCACTACCAGCGCGAGAGGAACGAGGAGGACCCCAGCCTAGCTGACGCCGACCTCGAGAACACCATGGCCGTGTACCGCGACTCTGACCTGGCCCGCCCCGGATCCTCGGCCTACGACCGCGCCGAGCTGAGACGCCGCTACATCGACCCGGAGCCCAACTGCAACGCCGACTCCCTCGACTTCAACAACCGCTTCGAGCACCGCAGCGCTCCCAAGGCCCGCTCCCCCTCCTCCCTGGCCACCATGAACATGCGCTCCCTGTTCGGCCGCCAGATGGACGACGTCGACTCGGACAGCGGCACCAACCTGATCCCCAGCATCGGGTCCACCTCGGGCTGCCCGACCACGCGCAAGGTGGCCCTTGTCGGCATCGCGACCGACTGCAACTACTGGGAGGCCTTTGACGGCGACCGCCAGGCCCTGCGCAAGAACGTCATCAGCCTCGTCAACCAGGCCTCGGCCCTGTACGAGGACACGTTCAAGATCTCCCTGGGCATCCGCAACTTGACCATGATTGACCAGACGTGCTCCGAGTCGTCGGCCAACTCGGCGCCCTGGAACCTCAAGTGCAGCGACGACACCGAGCTCGACGACCGCCTCAACCTCTTCTCCCGGTGGCGCGGGGACAACCCCGACACCAACGCGTACTGGACGCTCCTGACGACGTGCAACACGGGATCGGCCGTGGGACTCGCGTGGCGCGGCCAGCTGTGCCGCACAGGCGCGTCGTCTGCCCAGGGCAGCTCGGGCCAGAACGAGACGGTTGCCGCGGCCAATGTGGTGGTGCGCACGTCGTCGGAGTGGCAGGTGTTTGCACACGAGTCGGGCCACACGTTTGGCGCGGTGCACGACTGTACTACGGACGCGTGCCCCGTCAGCACAGACTCGCAGTCGTGCTGCCCGCTCAGCTCGTCGACATGCAGCGCAGGCGGGCAATACATCATGAACCCCTCTACGGGAGACGGCATCGATGAATTCTCGCCCTGCAGCATCGGCAACATCTGCTCCGGGCTGGCGGCCAACGTGGACGGCGAGTGCCTGACCAACAACCAGAACATCGGCACCATCACGGGCAAGCAGTGCGGCAACGGCATCGTCGAGGAGGGCGAGGACTGCGACTGCGGCGGCACGGACGGTTGCACCGACAACGACTGCTGCAACCCGACGACGTGCAAGTACCAGGACAATGCCGTGTGCGACCCGACCAACGAGGCCTGCTGCAACGACAGCTGCCAGTTCGCCTCCGCGTCGACGGTGTGCCGGGCCAGCGGCGGCGAGTGCGATCCCGAGGAGACATGCTCTGGCGACAGCGGCGACTGCCCGACGGACGAGCAGCGCCAGGACGGCGACTCATGCGGCGACTCGGGCGACGGCCTCCACTGCGCCTCGGGCAAGTGCACATCTCGCGACGCCCAGTGCCGCGCCTCCCTAGGCAACAGCACGAGCATCACGTCGTGCGGATCCTCGGACCTCTGCGTGCTAGCCTGCTCGAACCCAGACTCCGGGTCGGGACAGTGCACGCTCAACAGCCAGAACCTGATTGACGGTACCCCCTGCAACGGCAACGGCCACTGCGACAACGGCGAGTGCAAGGGGTCATCTACGTGGGGCCGCATAGAGCAGTGGTTCCGCGACAACAAGCGGATCGCCATCCCCGTCGGCGCCGTGCTGGCCGGTCTCCTGGCCCTGTCCATCGTGTCGTGCATCTACTCCCGATGCCGTAGGGCGTCGAGGAACAGGCGCAGAGCCAAGGATGCCCAGAGGGTCATGTCTTCTGGTCCCGGGTCGGCTGAGCCGCTGTACATGGCTGGTGGGGCCGTGCCGGGCAACGGTCCTAGGCCGCCGCCTCCTTCTTTCATCCCTGAACCTCCGCAGTATGGCTATGGGAATCCGAATGATCAGACTTGGCCTAGGAGGTATGCCTAGGTTCTGGGAGCATGTACCCCCACTCACTCTGTCTTTACACTGCCTCTACTTGTTTGGAAACATGATTACTATGGGTTTCATCATTTTTTGGATTATTATTATTCTTGGGAGGGTTTCTGCCATGACTAGCATACATTGGCGTTTTGGTTTTTAGTTTTTTTGTCTTTGTAAGGCTCTTGTGGCCTTTTTTTCATGTCTGCGTTTTCATGGGTTTAGCAAAAGAAATTAGTTTCATGGTTTACAAGTAAAACACTCTTAGGATGGAATAGAATTTGTATATAATTTCATACTGTTTTTATCACTGATGTCACCACTGAGCAATGTGAGATTGTACAAGTGATGTTACTGTCAGGAGTTTGAATATGCAATGTGAGAATGTACAACTGATGATATCATCAGTCAAGACTGAATATGAGAATGCACATGTATATAAGTGATGTTATCGTCATTCAAGACTGAACATGAGAATGTACATTCACATCAGTACTGCCGGGGTATTATTTGCAAAGTGCCGACGTCAAAAGTTGACTTGTTGAGATGTCAAGGTGAATAAAAGCTATAGACGGATGAATTATTCACAACAAAGAAGAGTAATAAGAATTCTTATAGAGAAGAACAACACAAAACTCAGCTCAAAAAGCGCAAAGGAAAAGAGAGAAGAAGAAAAAAAAAAGTGATAAAGAAAAAGTAGTAGAGCAAAGAAAGTCATAGAGAAGAAAAAAAGAAAAGTGGTAGAGAGAAAACACATCTCTGATCGTAATCACCACCTCTGACCATGACCGTGACCATGACCAGTACGACCCAATCTGTCTTTTTCCTGCTCAATAGGACAGAGCATACGGAGAAAACGTAACCTCTGACCAGCGACGGACTAGACATGGGGGTTAGAGTTGTTCAGACTGTAGGGAATTCAGGAAGTGTAGAGGACTTGTTCTAAGGGGGGGTGAAATATGACAGCAGAGAATAAAGAGGACTGGGCGTAAACAGAGAGAGCAAAGAGGAGGAGGGTATGTGAAGAGTGAAGTGTGTGAAAACAAAAGAGAAGTGTGAAAACAAAGACAAAAGGCAAAGACAGACACTCACATCACCTTGTGCTTGAGCATGCATGAGCAGCAACTCTGGATTGTCGAGGACAGCCATGGCAAAGTCCTTTTTCTCTCGTTCCTCGAAAGATTCACGTGGTAGGCTGTGCTCAAAGTCAGCTTTGTTCGTTTTTCTGTTTCTTATCCCATCAAATGATTTCTCCAAGTCCAGATTCAAGTCCAGTTGAAGACGTAGAATAGATGAATAGGGAATGACAGAGAAGTGAACGTACCCCTTTCCTTCCCTCAACCTCTGCACACTATGCAGAGTACCAGTAGCATCATCATCCCCCTCATCCAGATCATCACCTTGTCCTGCGCTTGCACCTGCTGCACCACCACCAGCACCACGTCGTCCACTTGCACCACTCCCACTCCCACTTGCACCAGCACCACTCCCACTCCCCTCCTCTTGATAAGGGTCTTGACCTCTGGCTTGACGATCTCTCATCTCGGAGGTGAATGTTGACAAAGGTGGGACTTGGGATGTATACGTCGATTTTGGTTGGTGAGTTCTAGTCGCCATTTTTGGGTTGTGCTTTGTTCAGTAGGTATGCTCTCTTGAGGTGTGTGTCCTCTTGAGGTGTGCTTCCATTCAAAGGTGTTGTCGTTTTGATGAACAAAAATAAGAAGAATAAAAAGCCCCAAGTGTGCAAAAAGTAAGAGTGTGTGTGTGTGTATATATAAAAAGTGGTATTCCCCGTGACTGAATGCCTTGACTGAATGAAGAGTGAATCTGAGAATCAAAAGAATCAAACAAGTCCAAGATCACAAAGATCAGAGAGACTCGGGCTGACGTCGAAGCGGTGGGGTTTATAGTGGGGCGTGACTAAGGCTGTACGAGTCCCGGAAAGTCACGGACTAAGCAGTCCTTTGTCCCTTTGGCTCCTTGCAGTTCCAGTCCTTGCAGTCCTTGCAGTCCTTGCAGTCACGACTCCTGCAGTCACTCTCGCTCTGAGTCTCCTTGCGTCACGCGGCAGTCACAGTGTGCTTCTGCAGTACCCTTCTAGATGAGGCTACGGTGCACCTTACACCTATTAGTACGATATACGTATATAGCCATTATACGAAGAGTAGATAGTTAATTAAAGAGAAGGAAGATTATTAGAGGAGAAGCCTCTAATAATATTTTGCTATTATATATTTATATATATCTAGAGGATAGTACCTCTAGGCCCCGTAGTTATAGGATCTATACTATCCTCCCCTCCTAATATAGCCGTATTATACCTCCTTCGCGATACTATTTTCCTTTAATCCTTAGTATTTTCTAGCCTCTCTATAGCTATTATCTCTCTTACTATCCTTTTCCTATTACGTTTTAATATTCCTTTATTTACGTACTAAAACGACCTAACTAGGTAACCTTACTATACGTACGTAAAGAATAGCTTCTTACTATAGTACTTATTATCTAGTATTACTCCTCCTAGTATCTATAACTAGTATATATCTCCTTTAGCTCTTTTAATTAAGAAGGGGCTATCGTAGAAGGGCTTATACTTATAGGCACGGAGCCTCTATCGTAGTACCTAATCGCCTTTAGCGAATACTCTAATCCGAGCCTTTTCCTCTTATAGTATCTTATAGGTAGCGTCTTTTATTATTTTATTACTTATAATAGCCTATCTTACTTATTCTACCTCGTAATAGTTAATCTTAATAAAATTAATTACGTAAGCGATTTCCTCTACTAATATAGCTTTACGTTAGTATTTAGGTATTTTATTACGAGGGCCTCTACTAGTTACTAGGAAGAGGGGGGAATAGCTAGTAATATTAGGTCTTACGTTATAGGTTCTAATAGATTACTATAGTACCTATCTTAATAGCTTATATAGTATAATATTACTAATACTATTAAAGATACTCTTAAAGATACTATTAAATCTTTCGTACTTACCGTTAGATTAAGGCCTATAAGGTCGTATTAGGATTCTATAGGCGCTAATATCTACTACTACCTATTCGAAGGCGTTAGAGAGGAACGCTTTA